>CM061258.1:61252500-61405000 GCA_030848825.1 Tadarida brasiliensis
GATTCAGTAGGTCAGGAATGGGGTTGCATCATTTGAATATCAAATAAGTTCCCAGATAAAGATGATGAACTGGTCTGGGATCCACATTTTGAGAATGACCCCTACAGTGCAACTCTGAGTGCCTGTTTATGGTCAGTCATCTCTGTGTCCCAGGGGAGATAGTGAAATGTTCTGCTTATTGAGCTAGGTCCGAGCCAGCTCCCAGTTGCCTAAGTTATCCTTTTTTTTTTTTTTTGCTATAGGGCTTGGCTACTTCAGTTTCTCTCTTTTCGATGCTGCCACTGCAAATTGTGTCATTAAAGGTTTTCTGTATTCTTGTATTCTTCCATGAAGCCTGGTTGTTTAAAAGAGTAACTCTCCTTTTCTTTACTGTGCCTGAAGACAAGTATCCAGGTCCTTTTCTCTTTGTGTGTTATGAACTGATCACTTTGGAAAAACAAATTTAACAAGATAAATACACTTAAGAAAGTTCTAAAATTTGCAAATTCTCCTAACAGTGATTTCTGGTCCATAGTCCCAAACTTCCTTTAAAATGGTAACTGGAAGCCTCAGTGGGGTTTTCTCTTGGCATTTGTTTCCAAGGACGGAGCTCAGCAAGGTAAACTTCCCTTCTGATCTAGCTATGTGGTCTCTCTCCTTCCTGAGGCCTTATCAAGGAAGAGCAATAGCATCTACCTCCTGATTCAAGTGAAAGTATGTATCTTTGAGGACATCTGTGTTTCTGCCTTACTTGAAAATTAGTATCCATTTTGTTCTTTGAAATGGTGTAAAGGGTGATAAGTATGACTTTAGAACCAGGAAGATTTGGACTGCATATTGATTTTGTAACTTACTATTTGTGTGATCTTGCACATGTCAAGTGAACAGGGTGAACCTCAGTTTTCTCGCCTGTAAAGTGGGAATGCTAATAAATACCTCATATAAGTATATACATGAGACAACAGTAAGGAACTTAGCATAAAGCCTTAGAAATATTAGTTTTCAATAATTGGCAGCAATTATTGTTAGTAGTAATGGTATTAATAAAAATACTAAGTGCCTAAAATATTAGGTATGCTAAATTACTTTATTCTAAATGGACCCCTGGTAAAATGACAGAATCTGAGAATTGGATGAGACCTCAGAGGAACCTTTTCTCTGTCTCTGCTTCAGCTCTTATTTCTTGAGCATTTACTATGTGTTGGTCATTGTGTACTTGCTAGTCTATAGTCTGACACAGCAGTCTTGATGCTCTGAAACATTACCTACAGGGGCAGAACCACTACTCTAGACTTGTTTTCATTCTATATTAAGATTACTTTAATGGTTAGATATTTGTTCCATAATTAGTAAAATCTGCATCTCTGCTAACTTCCACCCACTGAACCATTCATTATATGTTAATCTAGAAAGCATCACAATGCTCATATTGTCATTGTGTAACAGTTATTATGAGGTAACATTCTTTAAAAAGTTTGAAATAAAATTTATTCTTTGAGAGTTGAATTTTTTTTTAAATTTATTTTTCTTTATTGATTTTAGAGAGAGAGAGGAAGGGAGAGGGAGAGAGAGATAGAAACATCGATGAGAGAGAACATCGATTGGCCGCTTCATGCATGCCCCCCACTGGGGATTGGGCCCACAACCTGGGCATGTGCCCTGACCGGGAATCGAACCGGCGACCTCTTGGTGCATGGGTTGATGCTCAATCACTGAGCCACACTGGCCAGGCCAGAGCTGAATTTTAAGAACAATACAAAAAGGACATTCAGATATGTACATAACCAACGTAAAAATGGGAGTGGTTCTGGGCCTATAACACTGAACTCTTTCCAAGGGGTTGCAAACTCAGAAGCTCCAGAGAACTAGACAGTTAAAAACAGTTCAAGGCCCCACCAAAAAACCATTAGAACTGGTAAATGAATTCAGTATAGTAGCAGGATACGAAATAAATATACAGAAATCAGTTGCATTTTTATTTAAAAAATTTTTTTCTTTATTGATATTAGAGAGTGGAAGGGAGAGGGGGAGCAAGAGAGAAAAACATCGATGAGGGAGAACATCAATTGGCCGCCTCCTGCATGCCTCCCTCTGGGGGTCAGGCCCACAACCTGGGCATGTGCCCTGACTGAGCATCAAACTGGCGACCTCTTGGTGCATAGGTCGATGCTCAGCCACTGAGCCACGCCAGCCGGGTGAAATCAGTTGCATTTTTATACACCAATAATGAACTATCAGAAAGGGAAACTAAGAAAACAATACCATTTACAATTGCATAAAAAAAATACCTAGGAATACATTTAAATCAGGAAGTATAAGCCCTGTATTTGGGAAATTATATGACACTGAAGAAAGAATTGAAGAAGATGCAAATAAATAGAAGCATACACCATACTCATGGTTAGGAAGAATTAACATCATTAAAATGTCCATACTACCCAAAGCAATCTATACATTTAACTTAATTCCAGTCAAGTGACTAATGGTATTTTTCACAGAACTAGAAGAAATTCAAAAATTTATATGGAACCACAGAAGATCTTGAATAGCCACAACAATATTGAGAAAGAAGAACAAAGTTGGAGATATCACGGTACCTGATATTAAACTATACTACAAGTCTACAGTAATCAAAACAGCATGGTACTGGCATAAAAACAGACACATAGATCAATGGAACAGACTAGAGAGCCCAGAAATAAACCCATGCTTATAAGGTCCATTAATGTATGACAAAGGAGGCAAGAACATACAATGGGGTAAAGACAGTCTATTCAATAAATGGTGTTGGGAAAATTGGACAGATAGATGAAAAACAAACAAAAAGAAACTAGACCATCTTATACCATATACAAGAATAAATATGGATGAATGACAATTTTTTTTAAATAGTGAAAAAAAAGAAAACAATGTGTTAAAGTCTTAAATATAAGACTCAAAACCATAAAACACTTAAAAAACAAACAAACAAAAAAAAAAAACATAGGGACTAAGGAGAAGGCAGAGGCCCACACAGGGCTGTTGCTCAGCAGACCTGGCCTGGCTTTGGGGTCTGGGCCTCCTAGCCTGGAACTCTGTGCCTGTGTCGCCTAGCCACTGCTCCCCACTTCCAGTGCCTCAGTGGTCCCAGCTGCAGTGCGCTGCCTGGGTGTCTGGGAGATCCATGGGCAGCAGCAAGGGCCACGATGACAGATTACACAATGAGCTGGAAGCTCTGAAGTCAATCTACCCCAACTCCCTTTTGGGTAAATGTCTCTTAGCAACCCCTGTATAGGACCAGTCCGGTTCATGTTCTTTCTCACCAGCAGTATAGCTGTGCTGTGAGAATGTTAAGGGGATGAGTGAAGAGGGGTTTGAGTGTATCACTGACTGGTATCATCAGAAAATCCTCCCAGCTTCACTGTTACTGTGACATTTGAGGCTGGAGAAAAGGATGAAACTGACCAGACTACCCTCAAGTTTACCTACAGTGAGAAATACCCAGATTAAGCCCCCTTTATGAAATATTCTCCCAGGAAAATCTAGAAGATGATGATGTGTCAGACATTTAAAAATTATTAGCATTACAGGCAGAAGAAAACCTTGGTATGGAGATGATCTTTACTTTATTGACAGCTGTGCAAGAAAAATAAAATAAAATAATGGATCAAATAAAAACTAGAGAAGAAAAAAACAAAAAGAAAAAGAAGCAGAAGCTGAAGAGCAACTATATCATGACACTCCTGTTACAGTTGAGAATTTCTTAAGTTGGAAAGCTAAGTTTGATGCAGAACTCTTAGAAATTACAAATAAATGAATGAAAGAAGAACAAGCAGGAAAAAATAATTAAGTGGGAAACAACTATTTAAAACAGATCATAATCTTGACACATCTGACATCCATTTCTTAGAGGATGCTGGAAACAATGTGGAGGTAGATGAGTCCTTGTTCCAGGAAATGGATGACTTAGAGCTGGAGGATGATGGGGATGATCCAGACTACAATCCTGCTGACCCAGGGAGTGACTTGACCAGCTGATGGACCATCCCCTCTGCAGAGAGGCTTGACTGCCACAGCATCTGTGACTATGCTGAGAGGGTGTTGATTTTCCTTTCTTTTTTTCTAAGAAAAAATTATTTTCAGGAGAATATTCTTCTGAAAGCTTTCATCTTAATAAACGGACCTTAAAATTTCATATATATGAAAACATAGGTAGTAAAATCTCTGATATTTTTCTTAGCAATATTTTTTCTAATATATCTCCTTGGGTAATAGAAACAAAACAAAAAACAAATGGAACTATATCAAACTAAAAAGTTTTTGCACAGCAAAGGAAACCATCAACAAAACTAAAAGACACCCTACTGAATGGAAGAAGATGTTTGCCAGTGATTCATCTGATAATTTATAAATAATTTGTATAACTCAACATCAAATAAACCCCAAACAATCCAATTAAAAAACGAGTAGAGGACCTGAATAGACGCTTCTCCAAAGAGGATATACAGATGTCCAACAGTCATATGAAGAGCTATTCCACGTCACTAATCACCAGATAAGTGCAAATTAAAACCACAATGAGATGTCACCTCACATTTGTCAGAATGGCTATCAATAAATCAAATAAGTGTTGGTGAGAATGTGGAGAAAAGGGAACCCTTCTGCATTGTTGGTGGGAATTCAGACTTGTGCAGCCAATCTGGAGAACGGTATGGAGGGTCCCCAAAAATTTATAAATGGAACTGCCTCATGACCCAGCAATTCCACTTCTGTGTATATATTCTAGGAAGCCCAAAACACTAATTTGAAAGAATATATGCACCCCTATGTTCATTGCAACAGTATTTACAATAACCAAGATATGGAAGTAACTCAAGTGCCCATCAATAGATGAGTGATTAAAAAAGTGGTAGTACATATACACAATGGACGATTACTTGGCCATAAAAAAGAATGAAATCTTACCCTTTGCAATAGCATGGATGGACCTAGAGGGTATTATGCTAAGTGAAATAAGCCAGTCAGAGAAAGACAAATACCATATGATTTCACTTATATGTGGAATCTAAATAGCAAAATAAATGAAGAAACAAAATAGAAACAGACTCACAGATACAGAGAACAGCCTGATGGTTTCCAGGGGGAGGGGGGTTGGGGAATTGTGTTAAAAAGGTGAAGGGATTAAGAAGTATAAATTGGTAGTTACAAAATAGTCCCAGGGATGTAAAATATAGCATAGGAAATATAGTCAATAATATATAACTATGTATGGTGCCAGGTGGGTACTGGAAATATCAGGGAGAACACTTTGTAAAGTGTATAACTGTTTAACCACTATGCTTTATACCTGAAATTAATACAAAATGATATTGAATAAAAACTGTAATTGAAAAATAAAATTTACTGTATAAAATCAACAGAGACTGTGTCAAATAAGCATCATGCTTCTACACATAGAGAATAATAAAAATAGCTTTTAATTTCAAAACAGAAAAAACTAAATAAAAAAACAGTTCAAGGCCTATAAAAAGTAAAATTTTTAGCAATATCAACCAGTGCTATTATTTTTCAGAGTTTTAGATCCAAGTCATGTTGACAGCAGGGATATAGTCTCTCAGGTAAACTTATATTGCCTATGGAAGAATTAATACTTGATATTGTTATGGGTTGAATTGTGTCCCCCAAAAGATGTTCAAGTTGTTATCCCCAGTGTCTGTGAATGTGACTTTATTTGGAAATAGGATCTTTGCAGAGGTGATCAAGTTAAGATGAGGTCATATTGGTGGGCCCTAATCAAATGACTGGTGTCCTTACGAGAATAGGGAAAGTAAGACAGACAGACACAGGAGAATACCATGTAAATATGGAGACGGAAATTGGAGTGATTCATTTATAAACCAAGGGACACCAAGTGTTGCAACCACCATAACCTAGGAAGAGGTAAGGGAGGCTTCTTCCCTAGAACTTTCAGAGAGATAATAACTCTGCTGACACCTAAATTTCAGACTTTTAGCCCCCAGATCTGTGAGACAATAAATTTCTGTTGTTTTAAGCCATCCAAGTTTGTGGTGATTTGTCATGGAAACCGCAGGAATCTAATACACTTGGCGCTGGGGGTGGTATGTTTGTCTTTTGATAACGAAGGAGGAAATGTGTTGCAGCTATTATTCATAGAAAGATTGATATGGAATGTTGGCACCTACTCTCTTCCTTGTGCTCTGGGGATCAAAGGCCACACCTCACCTTTTCAGGGAAGGCAGAAACTGGAGCAGAGAAAAATGAGCATTAAAATCAGACTGAGAATTAAGACATCAAAGTTCACTAGATAGAAGAAAGGACAATGGTATGGGACTTATCTCATTGGGCCCTATCTGTATAGCAGTTCACAATGTGGCAGCTTGTTTCTTTAAAGCCAACAAGAGAGAGAAAGTCTCCTACCAAGATGGACATTGTAGTTTTAAGCAATTGCAATCACATCAATGTGATTATGAGCATCCCATTACCATTACCATATTCTATTGGTTAGAAGCAAGTCACAGATCCTGCCCACATTGAAGGGGAGGAGATTATATAAAGGTGTGAACACCAAGGAAAAGGGATCACAGGGCCATCTTAGAGTCTGTGTGCCAAAACTGAGTATAGGGCTGCTCAGCTAGAATCTATAATTCCTAGCTTTCCTTGCAGCTAGAGGTGGTTCTAGGTTTAGGCCAATGGGAAAATAGCAGAAGTAAGAGGTGGGGAAGTTTTGGAATCTGTTTTAACAAGGCAGTTTCTTGCCATGCACTCTTTCTCTTTCCCCCTTACTGCAAGTGACAGTGTGAATATGGTGCTGGTGAGTGTTGTTGACCCTGCAGATGGAGATTGCCCTAGGCGGTGATAGAGGAGCACCATGAAAGACTGCATCCTGGATAACCTTGTAGAGCAGAGCCATGTTGCCAGCCCTGAAATGCTCACTTCAGGACTGTCACATGAGAGTGAAATAATCTTTGTTTCTCTATGTTTTGGAACCTTTTTGTTATAACAACTTAACTTATAACTAACTCACAGCAGTTCATTCTATAGATAGACTATCCTAACTGGTGGGCCGGCCACATGGCGCTCCCTGAATCATGAGAACCGCTCAGACCAACCTGAACAGCTGAAGGACAGGATGCACAGAGAGCAACATGCATTCACTAAAACAGACTTCACAAGCGTTTATATAAATGAAGAAAATTTCACCTTAAAAGCAAACTTATATAAATAGAAGAAAGATATTACCTTAAAAATATGCTTATAGGAAAAAAAACTATATTCTAATATTATTTTTATTGGCATTTTTAAGGATTAAAAATAATGACTTGAATAAGTAAAAACTGTTCTAGTTGTCTATTGTTGTGTAACAAATTGTTCCACAACTTAGTGGTTTAAAACAATAGGAATAATTTTTTTTCTCATGATTCTGGGGGTTAATTGGGCTCAACTAGGTGGTTCTTACTTGGGGGTCTCCATTCAGTGGTAGTCAGATAGTGTCTGGGGTGGGATATCTGCAGACTCATTTCCTTACTTGTCTCAAGGTTGATTCTGGCTCTTGGCTGCAACACCACCTAGGCCTATTGACCAGAACACCTTCATGTTGTTCTCAATGAGATCTTTTCTCTCCCTCATGACATGGTGACTGATTCCAAGGGGGAGTATCCCAAGGGGCCCAGGTAGAAACTATGTTGCTTTCACAACCAAACCTCTGCAGTCTCATCACTACTACCATAATGATAGGCTCTCCCAGATTCAAGGAGGAGGAGACATGTACTCTCTCAGCAGGAGGAGTGAGTGACCTCTCAAGGTCACATTGTAAGAAGAGCATCTGGAATGTGAGGGCTTGTTGTGGTCATGTTGGAAGGTTCTATCAGTCACAATCTACCTTTGGCTATAACAATTTAAATCCCTCCAATGTGCAAAGTACTCTTATCCCTTCCCTTTCCACTGGGTCTCATATTATGCATTTGCTCAAAATCCATGATCTTGTCATTGAAATCAGTTCAGGTTTGGGTGAGATTTCTTAAATGTTCTTTCTTGGGTACATCTCCTTGAGTCCCCTTTCTCTCAATTTGAAGAACTATGAACTAAAGAGATAGACTATCTTTCTCCCACACCACAACATACAATTATGGGATAGCTCCTTGAGGGTAAAGCAAGAGGGACAGAGGGTCACTGAGACTTACTGCGTGTTTCCAGAGCCTGGATTAGGACTCAGTCTGCCCACCTGGTAGGTGTTCATCATGACTCTTGGCTCCACTCTCTGGGCTCTTGGTTCTGCCCTCAGTCATCTTCTTTTTTTCCATTAAGAAAACCAGAATTTGCAATTGAGTAGCCTTTTTAGCTTACTTCCTGCCTGTAAAATAGTGGGGGTTCAAAATCCTGTTCTTAGTTTTTATCTGTCATCTTTAGTCCCAACTGTCAGTGGTTCCACCAGAATAATTCTCTTAAAAACATTGTATATTTGTGTGTGTTTGAAAGTATCACTTTCTTATCCCATTTCTTCGAGCTAACACCTTCTCTACCTTGGGCTCAGTGTGATACTGCTCTGGGACAAAATTATTAAAATCCTTAAAGGCTCAATTATTTAACTGAGAGGCTCCACAAGCCATGCTCTGAAGACCCTTAACAAGCTTTTGGTCTGACTGAAAGTTTCTATGAGGTACCACATTAGATATTTCTAAATATCTTAATAAAGAATTTTACCACCATGGCCTCAGTTTCATTTTTAGACCCTGTTTTTCTGCAGTGGATTTCGTCTCTGCCCAGAAGCTACTTTTAATTTTAGAATCATTTGCTGTCTAGAGAGGCTGGGAATAAGAAATAGTTTTATTTTCAAACCCAGCAATCTTGGCTTCTCCATATTTAACAGTTCATTCTTTAGCTTATCTCTTTCTTTGTGCATTTTATCATCGGCAGTGAGAAAAAGCCATGTGGCAATTTCAGTATTGCCTGAAAAAGCTAGATCTTTGAGTTCATTAGGTACATTTTCCATTTTTCACATTACCACAGGTGACAGTGGTGCGAAACCTTGCACCTCTACATAACAAGTGCACCCTTTCTCCTGCTTCCAGTGACATTTCCCTTAGTTTTCTTGAGCCCCCGCTGACAGCCTCCTTGAGGCTCTCTAGGCTTCTACTAAGGCTTTCATGGAGCTTTTTAAAGATTTTCACTGACAGCCTCTCAGTGTTCTCTCCTTGCTGCTCACAACCTGATCTCAAGGACAATCTTAGGATTTTGTTACAGGTGCCAGAATGTTTCTTAATTATTTAATGTTATTTAAAAAATCATTCCAAGGCATAGTAGCTTTAAACAACAACAATCCATTCACTAGTACCGCTTATGGTTCTAGGACAGACTGGGCTCAGTTTGGCAGTTCTCACTTCAACTTAGTCTTGTGGACCTGTCAGATGGTGGCTGGACCTGAGGCCTCTGCTCAGGCTATTTTTGTGGCCATGTTGGAAAGTATAATCTGACACAATAGCTGTATCAGAATAATTTAAATTTTAAGTCCTATACAGAAACCCTCCATGGTTAATTACAGGGAAAAAAAAAAGAGAACTTACTGAAAGTATGTTGTGTAAATTATAGTATGGAATGTAAGAAAAAGCAGACTCAGAAAATGTGAGCAAATGTCAGTAGAAGGTAATGACAGGGTTGCACTGGATGAAGGATGAAAGAGAAGGACATAATCATTAGAGGAGTAGAAACTACCATGGCTCTTACTTTGAAATGTGGAGGCGATGAGAGAATGTATCTATCTTGGGGAGTGCTTGATGTGTATTAGTAGCTTCATGATTTCCTGCATTTGATTTTGCTGCTGCTTTTATAGTAATAACCACCCCATCACCTTGCACTGTTAAAACCTACTCATCCTTAAAGAGGCAGCACAAATGCCAATATTCCATATGCTTTGCTGTTTGCCAATTAGAGTTGATTTCTCTCTCCTCTAATTCATAGGCCACCCTGTCCTTCTCTTATGAAACTTACTACACAATGTTTAGCATTAAAGTATGTGGTAACCACCTTATTAATCTAAGCAGGTATAAGTTCCTTGAGGGCAAAGGCCTTGGTTTAGTTTTCTTTATATCCTTAAGTATTTCAAAGCAACAAGTGCTCAGACATATTTATTGAATTAATAAGGTTGGGTGCCAAGTTAGAAATTCTAAAAATAGCTTGATGATAAGTTCTACATGAACATTTCCTTTTCATTGCTTGAAAAAACCATATAGATAATTTTCTTCCCTTAATGTGTCATTAATTAAAAGCTTTCAGAAGATCAGTCATATGCAGAAGCTTTTAAAAAATTAAAAATAATTTGGTTTGAGATCAATGATTGGTATTACCTCAGAGTATTGATTGAGATGAAATAGCAAAATCTCTCCAAATAATCACTGTTCCTTATCTATAATTTTAACCAGTGATTTTGTTTTTATTACTAGGTAAGTGCTTTCAGTGGATTACAAAGAGATTTGATGTTAGGTCAAATAAATTTTTTCTTCAGTTAAATGTAGGTGTGTTTATAATTTTCAGATTGATTAAATTATTATGGTTAAGAACCTCTATTTTTACTTTTATGCTCATTCAAGACAGAAACGTGAACATGTGCAAAATCAGATTTTAGCAAAATAAAAGTTTATCTACAATGGAAGCTTATAAATTTGAAAATAATTTTTAAGAGTGTGGTTGCAGGAATTATACAGTTGGAACCTATATATATATAATTTTGTTAACCAATGTCACCCCAATAAAGTTAAGAAAAATCACTAACTAAATAAATAACAAGTAAACTGTATCAGGTTTGGAGCAGAATTATGGTGTAATAAAAATGTGCAGAGCCTGGCCGGTGTGGCTCAGTGAGTTGAGCGTTGACCCATGCACCAAGAGGTTGCCAGTTCGATTCCCGGTCAGGGCACATGCCCAGGTTGTGGGCCAAGCAGGAGGCGGCCAATCAGTGTTCTTTCTCATTGATGTTTCTATCTCTCTCTCCCTCTCCCTTCCTCTCTGTCTAAAATCAATAAAGAAAAAAAAATGTGCAGAACTTGGAAAAAAAAAAAAAGGGTGTGGTAGCCAGCCTTCAAGATGACCCTCAAAGACCTCTAATATCAAGACCTTGTATAGTCCCCTCCCATATTGTGCCAGGCTTGGTTTGAATGACCAACATAATGTGGCAGAAGTGATAACATGTGACTTCCAAGGCTAAGTCTAAAGACAGTACTTCTTCTGCTTTGCTCTCTTGGATCAGTCACTCGGGAAGTTTGGCTGTCATGTCATGAGGACATTTAAGGAGCTTTCTAGAAAGTCTCACATTGAAAGGACTGACACCTCTTGCCAAAAGAGTCAGTGACAACTTGCCCATCATATGAGTGAGCTGTCCTGGAACTGGATCTTACAGTCATAGGCAAACCTTAAGATGAAAGATGACTGCAACCTAAATGGTGACTTCATGAGAGATCCCGAGCCTCAGAAACCTCAAGACAGTAAATTATTATTGTTGTTTTAAGCTATTAAATTGTGGGGGTAATTTGTTACACAGTAATAGATAACTAGTAAAAAGAAATGTTTGTTAAACTTACAGTGTTCTAATATAAGGCAAATAACTGAGATGAGACTGAGGACACTGTAAAGATTTCTTTAATTAGATAACCATAAAGCTCAAAGCTCAGAGTGCAGATATTTTTTCCAGTTAAGTAGTATAGTTGTCAAGAACTAAGAAGGAAATGTGTTGGACATAGATTTGGCAAGGAAATTATTGTTTTTTTTACTGTATGATGACTTGAAGATGGGTACCATACTGTACATATGTTCAAATATGACAACTAAAGTTACTTTTGCATTAGAGACTTTTGCAACAGGTTCTATCAATATACATTAAATATATAGCTGTATTGATAAGATGTCAATTTATAGATAAAAATATTTCAGTAAAAGTATTTCTTGTTATTTTTGAAAGTTCAGTGTATGATGCATGGGTTTTATGACATTGCTGGATGCCTTTCCATATGGGAAGCTGAGCCTGCACACACATGGCCATGCACACACCACCACAGATCCACTAATGAAGCAAGGTAAAGAAATAGGAAAGCTTTTCATTCCCTCAACATGCAGCTGGTGTGTGATGCCAGATGTAAAACCATCAATGTTTTTGCCAAGTTCTCAGGATCGTGTCATGATTTATTTAAACTCAGACAATCAAGAACATGTTGATTTTAAAAAGTAGTCAAGTTCAAGAGTGATTAGTAGGTGAATAGAAGTGTATTTTAAAAAATAAATAAACCATTGGCTGTGTATTAAATAGGAAATTCTTATTCACATCTCTCATGATTTCTCTGTAGGTTAGTGTGGTTTTCCTCTGAAGAAAGAGTTAATGACTCTACATTATAGTCCCTCAACTCCTACAGAATTACTTTATAATGAGGCACATAAATTCACTAGAGCAGTAATTGAAAAAAATCTGTTATTTTGAAACGAATGTTACAGATGCCTGTCCAAAATGGGTAGTAAATGACATGTCTTCTTTTAATAGTCTCAAGCATTTCCTTTGATACTTCATAATTTATGATATGAGAATCGATTGTAATGGAGACCAAGCTGTAAGGTTTCTTCTAGAATCTAGAGGGTTATCACCACCATCTGTAGCTTCAGGACATGAAGCATTACAACGGTTGGAGATTTTTTTCCCCCTCAGAGGAAACTTTTTATCTGGAAATAGGAACTACAGAGGGCATTTTGGGTGACTTGTCACCATCAGGGGCAGTTTTGACCTAGAACTATTGGAAAAGGGAACTAACTTTTACCGAGCTTCTGCCATGTGCCAGGCATTCTGGTATCTTACTTGGTTCTCAAAACAACCTGTAGCACAGCTTCCCTTCTTCTCACCATAGATCTGTAGTGAACATTTTTTTTTCTCTCTCAAATTGTGGTAAAATTCACATAACATAAAATTTACCATTTTAACCATTTTTAAAGGGTACCGTTCAGTTAGTTCCGTGGCATTGAGTACATTCACATTGTTGTGCAACCAGCATCACTATCCATCTCCAGAATGCCACAGCAGGCATTTTAAATCATACATAACTGCTCATAAATCAAGGAGACTTGTGTTTTTTTTTATGGAAAAATCGCCCAGGAAAGGAACAATGATAAAATTATATGAATATAGTTTATGTTTATTTGACCTGATAGCTACTCAATAAATATTTTGGTACCTATTAGAAACAAGATACCATACTAGGCAGTTTAGAGGGTATATTGACTAATGAGACTACAACCCCACCCTAACAGTGTCGACTGGAATTCTGCAGCCTGGCCTTGATTCCCTTAGGAAACACTTCCACTTACCAGGTCTAGAATAGCTTCTCTGTGCCAGGAGCCAGGTACTGAGTATGTAGTGGGGTGTAGGTGTAGCTTTCTTGGAACTACATTCAAATCATTATCCGTGTGGCTCTCATCTGTTCCTTCTCACCTTGTGAGAAGGGAGTTGGAAGGGCAATCCTAAAAGCTATGCAGAAATAGTAAAAGCAGCCTTTTATTGGATCTTTATTTATACAAAGTGTTTTATAAATAGATATCATCTTATTGAATCCTTACAACAACCCTAAAGAGTAGGTACATTTATCATTTTTATTTTATGGATGAGGAATCTTAAGCACACACATGTTAAATAAGGCCTGTGGTCACACAGTGCTAGGACTGGGGTTTATGCCTAGGTCATCTTATTCTAGAAGCTGCATGTTCACTCACCACTTATCCCACACTGCCTCTGTTAGGTGAGTGTGAACATAAGGCCTTCATGGAGCTCTTTCTAAATTAACCATTCAAAATAAACACTCTTCAAGGGAGCAGTGAGTGGAGGGCAGAACAAATGAAGTCAGGAGTGTTACTCTAGTGGGCTCCCTCCACATGGAAAGGTTTCTTACCACAAAACCATCCTGCTAGCCCAAAGGGTCCTTTGGGAGGGAAACAGAAAACCATCAACTTTCCTCCAGGAAGGTTTCAATGATAAAACTTTCTGCGGGAAAGTTCTCAATGGAAAATACACAAAATTATGATAACTGTGATGTGGGCGACACGTTTCTGGAGCTGAGCAAATGTGTAACTGGTGTGGCAGCTTCTCTCCTAACACCCTGTTGTGGGCTGAACTGTGTCCACCTCAAATTCATTTTGAAATCCCAACCTCCAGCACTTCAGAATATAACCCTATTTGTAGATAAGGTTTTTTAAAGAAGTAATTAAGATAAAATGAGGCCTTTAGAGTGGGGCTGTGATCCAACCTGACTGGTGTCATCAGAAGAGGAAGTAACACCAGGGGTGGCCTGCACAGAGGGACAACCATGTGAAGAGGCAGCAGGAGGGCAGCCGTCTGCTAAGGGGAGTAGCTTCAGAGAAACTGACCCTGCTGGCACCTTGATCCTGGACGTCCACCCTCCAGAGCTGTGAGACAAAAATTCTGTTTGAGCCACCCAGTCTGTGGCATTTTGTTATGGCAGCCCTCACAAACTAATCTGTACCCCTATCTTTTCAATTTACTAGATTAAAGCATGAGTGTGGATATGCCATGATGGACATTGAGAGAGAGAGAGAGAGGGAGAGAGAGAGAGAGAGAGAGAGAGAGAGAGAGAGAGAGAGAGAGAAGAAGAAGAAGAAGAAGAAGAAGAAGAAGAAGAAGAGGAGGAGGAGGAGGAGGAGGAGGAGGAGGAGGAGGAGGAGGAGGAGGAGGAGGAGGAGGAGGAGGAGGAGGAGGAGGAGGAGGAGAGCTAGAGAAGCCTCTTTATCTTGACAGAGAACTCAGCATCTTAAAAGCTTGATGCTTCTAACTCCATACCTTCTACCCTTCACCTACTACCATACCACCTCTCCTTTGTAGCATCAATTATATTATAATTATATATTTATTTGTGTAATTGTTTGAATAGCTTGTTTTCCACTGTGCTCTATACTACATGAATAGAGACCTTCCTTGTTTCCTCAGTACCTACATAGTGAATGGCACATAAAAAATCATCAATAAATATTTGTTGGGTGAATGAATGAAGGAATGAGTGTATCTCTGAACTTGTGAGGGTTTTTAGTCAGACTATTACCTGATTAACAATGATACATCCAAGAAAAATGAAAATATAATAATTATACAGAGTAACAGTATATTTTTCTAGTTAAATGACTAAAGTATACCCAGAAGTGAAACATAGCTTCATTACAGTGCTTTGCTTAAAGGATTTATTTTTTATTTGATGACATACAAACCTGAGGTCTGGACCATTTTCTATCATTAGAAGTCCCATGACTTTTCTTAACACACCAGATTCAATATGCCAGCCAACTTTCAGTAATTATATGTTTCCTTTGTAAAATTCCCAAAGAGTGTGGATTCGGAAGATAATTCTTTTCTTTCCCCTGTTGGTCATTACGGCCATTTATTGAAACCACCAATGTGTAATGCAGCTGGTGGAAAATATCAACTTGGGCCACAGCCATAGTTATCTTGTTTGGCTCAGCAAACTTCACAGGTTATTGAGACAATTATTTGATTTAGGAGAGTTTGAACTCAAGGGTAGACTGAGTTGATGGTTAAATTGATTAAGAATAAAAAAGAGGGGAAAACTTGAAATTCCTATACAGTCCCTTAAGATTGTCTTTTCAAACTCCTATTTACTCAGGTACCAGTGCTAAGAATTTTACATGTATTATATCATTTATTTTAATTTTTCCCAACCCAGTAAAGTTGGCACGATGATTGGCCCATATTTTTAGATGAAGTAACTAACTGTGGTCGAGTGAGCTTACACAACTTGCTGAAGTGACCCAGCTATCACTAGAATCCAGACTTTTCCTTCTTTTTGTACTGGTTACAAAAATACTATGTTTATTATAGATAATGTGATAAAGTATTAAAAACAAAATAAAAAAATCAATAAGAGCCCCAAAGCCAGAAATAACCATGATTCATGTTTTGGTGAATGTATTTCCAGTGTTTATTTTTTGTGATTATGTGTCTTATAAAATGTTATGATATTGTATATAGTATTTTGTAATCTGCTTCTTAAAACATTTTATTGAATAGATTTTGACAGCATTACTTTTAATGGTCATGTACTATTCTGATTTATTAAAGGATTAGAATATATTTAACCAGTCTTTTACTTTTGGACATTTAGTGTGTAGTCATTTTGCTACTAAAAATAATGTGCCTGAATCTTTATACACATATTTTTTACATCCATGATTATTTATTATGGCTATGTTTCTAGAATTAGAGTTAATGCTTTATTTTAAAAAAATATTTTTCCTTTATTGATTTTTAGAGAGAGAGAGGAAGGGAGAGGGAGAGGGATAGAAACATCAATGAGACAGAACATCGATTAGCCGCCTCCTGCATGTCCCCCACTGGGGATTGGGCCCACAACATGGGCATGTGCCCTGACCAGGAATCGAACCAGCGGCCTCTTGGTGCATGGGTCGACGCTCAACCACTGAGCCACACCGGCTCGGCTAGAGTTAATGCTTTAAAGGTAAAACATTTTTTCATATTAGTTGTAGTGAAATCTAAATTGTTAAAATTTATAATTTGATACAATACACATGGTCTACCTTCAAAATCTATTGAAAAAGAGTTTTTTTGTTTGTTTGTTTTTCTTGAATTCACAGGTTTCTTAAGAAAAAATTCAATTTTTCTTTATGTGTACTTCACCTCCTTGCATGGACAGTGTCTTCCCTATGAATGGGTGAGGAGGCTGGAGAAGACTGACTCTGTGGCAGGGGTTCCAAGGTGCCCATGAGGATGACGCAGAAAATGGTTGTTGAAAAGCAAGGTGAGGCCAGAGTGCAAATAGACAAAGTAAAGCTCAGGTCTGTTATCAATTAGGGAAAATCATTTTGTTTTTTTTCTTTCTACTATCTACAATTGTACATTCTTAAAGTGCAGGTTTTTTCAATTTTTTTGGAAACAACAAAACTTTTGTAGCAAACCCAAACCCTGTTTTTAAGGAAATAGATTATTTTTGTGCATTTTTTATAGTGTATTATACTAAATATTTGAGAACTAATTTTTGATGAAATGTGATCTATTTTCAGTAGAACCCACCAACTGAAATATTATCCTGCTTGATTTATTTGACTTAATAAGTGATCCTTGAAATATAAAATTTAACTCCAAATAATGTATCTATTATTAAACATCAAATTATTATTATTATTGAAGATTATTTATTTTGCTAGGTTGAGGTGTGCAGTTTTTAAAAAAAGATAATAGCTTAGTGTGGAATCTTTTGTAATATCTTAGAATATGAATTGCTTAGGCAACACCTTTTTCCATAGAAACTAATGGAGTTTTAGTTTAAAAAATGTTTACAATACGTATTCTTGGTTCTCAAACAAGATCTTTTAAATCAGAATATCTGAACAAGCATCGCAGGTGATTCTGTGGCATTCTAAAGTTTGAAAAGCAGTGTTTTGAAAGCAGTATACATAGAACAGTTATTTTGTTTCTGCATTTATCCATGTAAAATAATTCCTGAGCACTCAGTCTGTGAGGGGAGCCATGCCAGGCATTGAGGGTCATAAGAAGACAAACAAGACATGGTCTTTTCCTGCAAGGACAGGGAATCTATTAGAGAAACTAAGATCCTTGAGTAAAAAGAACTACGATATGAGGCAATATGTTTTGCTAGAAAATGAAGGCAACTGAAGACCTCTGAGAGAGCAGGGAAAACTTCTGGTGTGGAGACTGTATGAAGGTGAAGTGAGAATTAAAAGAGTAGAGGACTTCTGAGCTGATGTCAAAACGTGTGTGTGTGTGTGTGTGTGTGGTGTATTACAGGGACGAGAAATGACAGTTAGGGCAGTAGAATGTGGTGGGGAGTGGGATTATAGCCAGCATGGCTGGTGTCCAGGAAGACAGAAGGTAGGACTGAAAGGCAGTTTGGGGTGCATTTGAAAGTAGCTTGGAATATCTTTGTAAAGCAGAAAAGGGGGAATCACAGAATATTTCTGATAAGAATAGTGACCCAATCAAGGCAGAGCTCAAACTCAAAGCGGAAGCAATCTACCAGATGGATTGCTTGGAAGAGTTAAGGGGCTATAGTCAGGGAGCCAAGTATGAGATCAAAACCAAATTAGAAACGAAGCAATGGGAAAAGAAAGCAGCAGAGAGTTGTAAAGTGCTGAAGAAAAAACCAGATCCAAGTTGGTGTTTAATTAGATATGATGGGGGTGGGTGAGGAATGAAGCAAGATGACTCATGTTTGGAGCCAGAGAGAACAAGTGTACCCTTGACAAACAAGGAAGTCAGCAGAAACTGATTCTTGGGGAAGTTTAATTTTAGAAATTTTAAGTCTGAGGTGCTCCAGGGTATCCAAACTAAACCCCTTTATTGCATCTTTCATTGCTGGGGACATCAGGCAATTCCATTCTTTTACCAAACAGCCCTGCTCTTAACCAGATGCCTACCTTACTTTCCCCAGCAGGTTCCCTACTCTTACCTCTTACCCCAGCATTCTCCGACTCTCTCTTGCACGGGCCATGTCTGGTCTTTTCTGTACATTGTTGAATTCCAGAGGTTGGAGAATTTGAAAGACAAATATTTCTCCTTGTTAATATTGATCACTTTTCACACTGAAATGTCATTGGTTCACTGTGGCAACTCATAATGCTTCTTTTCACCAGATCTTATCAAAGATGCCTTCCATACCTGTGGCAAAGCTGTGGAGGAAGGGCAAAGTAAATCACAGAGAAAGAAGATCCCATCTTACCACCCAATACAATTATACAGTTATTTATGTGGAACTGGAACTCTGGGAGAGAGATGGGTTGATTAATTTGGGAGTTATTTGCATGGGAGTAAGTAAGAATGCAGAAGAGCAGTAGATTTTCTGTGTATATGCTTTAGCAAGTTCTGTTTTACAGTTCTCATTTAGTTGGTGGCTGGCTGTGTCTTCTAAGATAGATCTCAGTGTAGTAGGGCACAGTGAGTCATTCTCTAAGTGACAGGAAGCTGTTTTCTTCTCCAGTCCTGTGCTGCATTGGTCTCTATTCAACTTCCTCTTATCTCTAACCATTTTGCCAGTGTTTCTGTCTAAGCATTTCTCCTGTGTCCAACTAAGGTTAGAAAAAGAGGAATAGGCTGAAATCACCGTCTTGGTTTATGGAGTACCTTGTATGTGCTTTAGTATCCTTCTAGGTGTTTCCATCACATTGTATGAGTGAGTGAAATTAGATAAAAAAGCTTTACCTTTGTAGGACAATTGTTTAAAGTTAGTTATTGAGAGAGGTCATATACTATTCTAAACATGGAAAAAATGGTTAAGTTGGGTGCTGCCTGGTAATTGATAATGGAACACAAGATCTTAAATGTTCTTGATATAATATGAATACATTTTCAATTATATATCTTGCTGACATATGGGTTAAGGGTTGTTTTCCACATCCGTGCAAACAGAAGCCTTATTACTGAGCTTGTGTCTTTTTTTCCATATGTCTGCTTTTATATCTGCCACATCTTCCATATTGGATTGTATGTTGGCCAATGAAAGAGAAAATTCCATTTCTTCCTTTAAATCTTTTCTTTTTCAGTTATTGTGGAAATAAAGTATGTATTGTAATCAGTTTTGAATCATGATCTTTAAGTGAGAATGGTAAATAATTTTCTTCCTATTACAGCATATATTATACAAATGACATAAACTCTTTATTTGCATTAAATATATAGAGTTAATAGTGTCCTAATTTAACATGAGGTATTTTTGTTTTGCATAACTAAGACATTTTCAATTTAAGGAATAGTAGTAGGTCAAGGTTCAGGAAATAGGCCAGTGAAAGACTAAGGTAATGTAGTTTCTCTTTTCCTGCAGATTTCTATGAATAGACCAGAAGCTGACCTCCTCCAGATGTTTGGGTGCAGGTGAGGCTCATTTGTGGAAAATTTGCTTTACAGTACCACAGTATTACCTCTCTCCAGCTGGAGCCCCAGCCCAGGAGTGCAGAGTTCTTACCTGCTTCCCCTCTAGCACTGTCCCCTTCCGAAGCTCCTACCCTAACCTAGGCCCCTGCTGTTTTCCTCAGTAGCTGTGATGGAAGTAGCGGAAACACCTGCTGTGTGCCGAACATGAACATGGGGGTTATATTTGGGGCCAGTATTTTTCCTCTTTATCATCTCTGTTCTAACTGTTCTCTCTGGGTGTAGCTTTACTCTATAGCAAAAGCTACACAAGGTGAATTTCAGGCTAGGAAATGATCATTTCCAGTTTGTTTGTTTTTTTGAGTTAGAAAAGAGTTGTCAAATAATTTTCTTGCTTATTGATACTTCTCATCCTGTTTTGTGGGACACATCTAGTTGATTAATCATCTGATTACTACTAGCAGGATAATGGACAAGTAACAACACCTCTAAGCTTATTTTCCTATCTAAAAGTGGGCATAACCATACTTTGATTCTAGGTTTGTTCTGAGGATTGAACAAAGTCATGCATAATGCCTGGAACACATGTTTGATGAAAGAATCAATTCACTTCAATTTGCCACTAGTTTTGTTATGTGCTAAATTCACTGGTGATTATGAATTTCCAGTTTTGGGAATGGCTGAAATAATTTTATATTAACTTACTATAATAGCAACCAGTTTTTGAGTGCTTACTATGTGTGAAGCTCTGTGTTAAGCACTTGATATTAACCTGTTTAATTCTCACTATAGCACTGGTAGGCAAGTTCCACTATCTCTATTTTATGAAGCTTGGATAGAAGTAAGTTGCCTAGTGGCAGCCGGTTGAAGCCGGTTCGACATCAAGGTCTGTACTCATAACTATACTGCACTGCCTTCTTGTGACCATCTTCTAAGTTCTGGTGGTATATGTTGAAAGTATGATACACAAACCTGAGTACTTTTATGATGATTTTGAGATTCACTTTTATGATGATTTTTGAGACAGCAGATGTTGCAGTTGGAAGTGGAAACATTATGGACTTGGAACTCTGTGGTGTATACCATCAATGGGGTATCTGGGGATAGCTTTTCTTCCTTTCTAGAACATTCGCTAAGGACTTTGGCTCTGGAATCATATTTTCTGGGTTGCATCCGAGCTCTACCACTTAGTAGCTTTGTGGCCTAGTAAGCTCAGCTTTCTGAGCCTCAACTTTCTCATCTATAAAATGGGAATAATATTACCCCATTTTATGAGATTATGCATGTAGATTCTATAAAATAGCAATTGATGCATGGTAAGCTCTATTAAACATTATTAGCATTTCTATGTCTTTCACTTTACATCTCTCCACATGTGCACAGTTGCACTCTTGCTAAGGATGCATAGATTTACTTAAAGATGCTGGGGTGCCTGTCCCCAGAATCATACCCTGCTTTTGCAGATTTTAATAAAGGGAAATGTTGATTGCTACTCTTGAATTTCTCCCATCTTCAGAAACAAATGTTGCCTAATAATTCATGGGATTATTAATCTTTTAAGTATTTAATTCTGACTTCAAATATATGAAATTGAAACCTGCTTAAAAAAAATCAATGTTGACAAAAGGAAAATATATTGAGAGACCTAACTGGCCTTGTTTATAGTCATAATTTTAGCTTAGAAAGTAAAAGTGAATTTAAAATATGTTGCTCTATAGAATCTTTGTTATTTTTATGCATGTGCTGTAAGGTAGATGGTTAGACATCTTAGCCTTTTTGCCCAGCTTGAGGAAGAGTTAATAAAGTTATGTAAAGTGCATCAAACTCCTCAAGAGAAAAGTGTTATATTAGTACCTGCCTCACAGTGATGTTCTTATTTTTAATGATAGAAAGTTTGTAAATTGCCTTGGTACTCCCAACAAAATCATGATGAAGCATCATTTCATTTTATTGCAAAGAGCTCTAAGTTACACAGACTGCAAGCTAAGGGTAAAATAATATCCCAGACTTTATTTTACAATCAGAACTACATAAAATAAAGAAAAAAATTTTGTTCCAGTTGTGAGTTATAGAGTTGATCATTTATATGTTTTCTCTATTACTTTTGGGAGGGAAAGGATTACAATGCACAGTTTAATCGAGCACCATCATTAAAGTATATAATGGCAGAAATAGTGGTGGTGATACAGGGACCTTTAAGGACACTAGTATTCAAATATTAAAAACTAAATTCCAGTTCTAAAAGAGTCAAACTCTTTTTTATATGATTACTATTAAGTTTGGCATTTTTGAGACATGTCTTAAATCGATACCTGTAATACTTACAAACATCAGTAGGGAGAATAGTATTGTAAACGCATATTCTTGCCGTAGGGTACATTTTAAATGTCTAAACACTAATCAATATAGAGAAATTAAGTATTGACTAAAATAGGTTTATAATAAGTAATTATTGGTTTGCTCTTTTAAAAATTAGACATTTTCACTTTGGGAATAAAGAGTAAATTTACTATCATGAAATTAAAGTGTTTTTGACCTTTTGTACAACTTTCCTCTCTCTATGAAATGATTAGGTTTAAATATGATTGCACAGCTGTATTATGTTGCAAGCATCAATTTTTAATTATTATAAGGTCAATGTTCGAACAAATGTGATTAGTACAGCACCTCAGTACACTTATTTACTTTCCACTCAAAAACTACTCTGTGTTTACCAAAACCAACCTGAACCTTTCTCTGCTGATACAACTAATTCGATTTATGCCAGCTCTTTTCTCCCCATTCTGTGTTTATCCTATGTATATTTTGTTGACTCAGTTTTTAAAAATACAAATTGCTTTATTTATCTCTTCCCTTCATAGAGGGACATTTATTTTCCTATGTCCATATGTATGTGTCTCTGTGTGTGTAACTATAGATCTTAATAAGTATACAATTCTCCTGCTTTTGTATAAACATGATGTCTTAGCCTGGGCTGCAGAAACAGAATACCGTAGACGGGGTAGCTTACACAACACATTTATTTCTCACAGTTCTGAAGGCAGGGAAGTCCAAGGTCAAGGTGCCAGCAGATTCAGTGTCTTGTGAGAGCCTCTTCCTGGTTTGCATCTTCTGGATATGTCCTCTCATGGCCTTTCCTTGGTGTGTGTATGTGGAGAGACAGAGAGAGAGCGAGCTGTTCCTCTTTTTCTAAGGGCATTAATTCTATCATGAGGGCACTACCCTCATCACTTCAGCTAAACCTAATTACCTCCCAATGGCCTCACCTCCAAATATCAGGACAAATTTGTATGAAGCCCATTAACAGAGAAAAGGAGTTTCCCAAGAGTGAGCTGATTCTAAGTGGCTTTGTGAGCTACTTATTCTGCTGCTCTAGCTCCCCTTCTGCCTCTGCCCTCAGTATCTACATACCCAAATTTTTATGAATGATGTACTGTAAACAGGGATAGATAAATTCTTTTTCTTTTAAACAGGACATTGTGAAAGCAAGCATAATGTTTGCTATTATACACTAAAGTTTCAGAAAGATCATGAATATGATTTAATAGAATGTAAAAGTCAGAAATATTGGTGATCAAGGTTAAAATCATACTTTATTCCTCTCAGCCATCAAACTCAGTCAAAAACTTTTGAAACTGTAAATATCACTGGTTTTAAAGATCAGACATCTTATATTCAATGTTTATTAACATTTCAGATCGAGATTTGCATTAGAAAGTAATAAAAAACAAAGTAAGGGGGGGAAGGTGATGATGGGATGTCTGGGGTGGATATTTCGAATGCTCAGATAAGGCCTCCAGAAGCTCATGACATGTGGATAGAGGCCTGGATGACGTGTGG
Organism: Tadarida brasiliensis; assembly: GCA_030848825.1. Classification (NCBI taxonomy): domain Eukaryota; kingdom Metazoa; phylum Chordata; class Mammalia; order Chiroptera; family Molossidae; genus Tadarida; species Tadarida brasiliensis. The sequence continues at coordinate 61,276,208 of CM061258.1, forward strand.
AGCCAGTCATGTGAATATTTGGTGGGAGAACATTCTAGACAGAGCGAAGATCCCACTAATTCATCTCCCAAGGCCCACTCCAAAACCTTCCCCTCATCAAGGTCACTCCTTATATACTCAGATACATTCCATTTTTTTTTTCAGGTTCAGGAAAATTATCCTCTTGTCCCAAATATGTCCACTTCCCATCATCCCTTAGGCCTCTCTCTAGATTTTATGGCTTCTCTAAGCAGAAGTGTTCCCAAATGGAACCCTGTTAACTTTACCCTTTGGCCTCCAAGAGGCCAAGGTTTGTTTGCTCTCTGGTAGGGGGAAAAGGACAATATTTCTCATTCTTTGGGTCTTCAAAGACGCAAGAAGAAAACACAAATGATTATTGTTAAAGATTATCTCGCCACATTATTCATGATACAATGTTTTGCAGTCTGGTTGCTTATAGTGTCCACAAATCCATAGAACCAGCCTTCAAAAAGGCCCTGAGTAGGTTCTCTATGGTCAGTATCTTTAGGTTGGAAGGTTTTGTGTGGTCAATATAGATGACTGTCTTTAGCTGTGGGTGACAGAGTCCTGGCACAAGTGACAAGATGCACAGTAGTGTCAAGCCACTCAGTTCTCTGAGCCTCAGTCTCTCATGGCCATTGTGAAGATTAAATGAACTAAAGAGTATGAAGTTGCTTTGTAGTTATCTTAAGTGATGTTAGATAAGAATAACCATTTCCAATTAGAAACAAATTTGATTTCAAACCCTGCTTCTGCTGCTTACTAGTTGTGGTTAAGTTTCTTTTCTGAGCCTTGACTTCCTCATTCTTAAGCTGAAAATTCATTAAAAATATTTTCGTAGCTTACATAACTAGACACTGTGCTAGAAAATAATAATAGTGATAATAATACTCATAAACTCAAAAGTTTGTCTTGAGGAATAAATAACATACCTACAGTATCCAGCACATTATTTGGTACATAGTGGGTGAAAGTAGCTATTGTTAACATGTTATATGAGTAATGTTTATATTTTTAGTTCAGATATTTTCCTTGAACTCTAAACTTGTATATCCAACTGCATACTTGTTATCTCTCTGCTTAGATATACTGTAGATATTTCAAATATAACATGTCCAAAAAAAACAAATCTTTAATTTTGTCCCTAAATATTTTCCTACAACCTTCCTTATCTCAGTAAATAGCAAAACCATACTTTAATTTGCTTAGGCCTTTGCAATCTCTAATCATCCTTGACCCCCTGTTTCCTCTCACATAGTACATTTGATTTAGCTGACACACCATGATTTCATAAATAAAGAAATAGAAGCTGAGAGAGTTTAAGTAATGTGTACATGATCCCCAAGCCTTTCTATTTTACTATTATACTCTTTTATACTATTTTGAGGTATCAGGGTATGAGTGGGAATTATTCTGTATCATTTTGGTTAATTAAATGAATTAGTATATGTTAATTTAACACTCATGTAATAATTATCACGTCTAACAAATACCAGAGGATATAAATGCAGCCAGAAAGTTATGAAGTACCATTCAAATAAAACTATTTGTTCTGAAAATCCAATATTAATGGGTTGACAAAGGAAATTTATATTATCAAATAAATAGAACACTGATGGGAAGCAAATTTTGTATGAGCTTACACTATGAGACGCTATCATACAAAACTGGTGGCATCTTTCAAACTCTGGTAAGCCACAACATAAGCAATAGAGGGAATTGGAAGTCTCTTCAAATATCTACTCTGTTTCATGAGAAAATCTCCTTGACGGTAGGAATGGCAATTATTTCTTCCAAGCAAAACAAACACTCTTCTCTGTTGCCAAACAAAGGGCAAGGTGAAGAGAAAAAAGCAAAATAAAGTGTATTTATGCTAATTTAAAGAATGCCGAGTGTTTAGTTTTTAATTGCAGCAAAAAGGCACTAATTAGACCTGCATTTCATGTTGAAAGCAGCAGCCTTCTCTGTGATTTTGTAAACTCATTTTAAAGTGAAAATATAGGAAGCTAAGAAAGTAATTTGATTAAAACTCTTCACTTTAGACATTGGTAATCACCACAATATTTTCTATTGCAGTCTCTTTGAATATTAGTTATCTATTTCATTTTATGATGCCTGTCATTGACATACCTAATTCCTAGAAGCTGAAATTGGTAATACACTTATCATTAGTGTTTACTGATGTGTGAATTAAACATATGTATAAAGATGCTTCTCACAGTTATGGAAATGTTGATTAAATTGGTAAGTATAAAAACACTTCTTTTGGGCAACTTTTAATTTAAGCATTTAGAATGAATATATTATACAGGAGGAGATTCTGAAGCATGCATTTTGGGGTAGGTTCCCTCCTAGAGCCATCACATAGGTGTCTGTTTTTCTAATTAAGTATTTTAACACAAAATTTAAATGTAATCAGGTAATATTAAAAGATTATTTATAGAAAGATAACTCATAAGACCAAAGGATGATGAACCCGCCAAAAAGAGCTAGTACAATTTTTAACTGTTTTAAAGCCATGCTATAAAAAAGGTGACGGAGGCCATGCTGCTGTACATCATGTAGGTGGGAGCACCATGGACTATTATCTTCATCCGTGAAGGCTCTGGTTTTGGGTGTGGGGAGGTAACCAGCATTGACAAAGGATTTGAAACCATGATAATGAAACCAGTTTTGAAAGTTATGGGAATGTTTAGAGAGACAAAGACATAGATGTATGCATTAGCCCTCTTTAATATTTTTTTCTCTGAGAACAATGCATTGGTTAGCTGATGTCCTTGCTATACTGGTTAGTAAATACTTTGAATTTCAACATGGCTTCTGTCTACTACATAATATTTTCTTCAAGTGTGTCAAAAGCCATTATAACGAGCACAGTTTTTTTTTTAAGCAAGGGATACATTTTCCATCAAAAAAAAAAAAAATATATATATATATATGCACACACACACACACACACACATATAATATATATTTCTGCATATATATCCAGAAAAATATATTTTGCACATATATTTCAGAAAATATACATGTATTTTAATATATGACTCCTCATGTAATTTGTCAGTGTATAAGGAATCATATCTAAAACTTCAATGGACTGATGCTGTATTTTCAGTTTATTTAAGGGACTTTTGGTGTCCTTTATGGCCTGGCACCCTGAGCATCTGTCTAGCTTACCTAGCTCTTTTTTTTTTCCTCACCCGAGGATATTTTTCTATTTATCATCAGATAGAGTGGGAGGGGGGGAGAGAGAGAGACAGAGAGAAACATTGATGTGATAGAGCCACATCGACTGGCTGCCTCCCACACGACCCGACTAGGGCTGGGGACCGAACCGCAACCAAGGTACGTGCCCTTGACCGGAATCAAACCTGTGACTCATTGGTCTGCAGGCTGACGCTCTAACCACTGAGCAAACCAGCCAGGGCCTTACCTACCTCTTAATTCAACTGTGGTTGAATGGCATGTTTATTGGAAAGGTATATAATAAAATCAAGTAGAGTTTAAATGTCTGGGATACAGGACTCTTCAGTTCATCCCAACCCTAAAATACCATAACACAAAATCACAAGATAATTTGGTATTCAGGAATATAAAAAAATCTTGATTGAAATTATTCAGCTAATTAATTGATCTGTTTTCATATGTGTCTTGAAATTAGGACACAGTGATTATAGCTACCGCCCAATTACCAGAAAGAACAGGCAATAAACTTCACACACTATTCTCCTTCCTATTGTACTATGAAAAGATTAGTGTTAGTTTTTGATTATAGAATATTCCAAATGAAATTGATTGCATTTTTGACTTTTCAGAATAAAATAAAAAAAGATTATGAAACTGATATCTAGAGTGTAGCACCAACACTTCCTTTCTTTACTGATGTTACTTGTGGCTTCTGGGACAGGGGCAGTTTGCTGAAGAGGCAGTTTGTGGGAGGTGTAAACAGAGGGTGGTTTGTAAACTTACAGTTTGTTTTCCTGCCCTTGTCTTTAGTTAGCATTTTATTTTAAACCATTTAACCATGAAAGCAATATACATATATATAATCGGTTACTCCTTATAAAATGTTTCAATCAGATTCAGGAGATAAATAGTATGCTCATTGTTTATTTCTTTTGTCCATTAGTGACCATGATTTGCTGTGTTGCACTCCTCCTTTTTGCTGGCCTGATGTTGTAACTGGTGTACAACTGGTGTAACTGTAATCTTGACTTTGTTAATGTAGGGATCTCACTAGCTCAGCTCCTTAATATTATTTTTATTGAAAATATAGCCCATGCTAATTATCTAGGAGCTAAAAATCAAGTTTTTTACTTAGGCTTATTTGCTCTTCACTACCACATTCAGTAGGAAAGTTATGAAATATTAGAGACAAACAGAGAAGAAAATTACATCCATATGAAGAAAATAATAACATTTATTGAAGTCTATTAACTAATCGGAAAAGACACTACGCTCTTAGATGGGAAGACCTAATAACACAAAATGTCAATAGCAAATTAATACATACATTGAACAACTCCACCTAGAATCTCGATATTTTAAAAATATATTGGATAGAATGATATTATTTGAATATAAAACGATGAACCACAAACAGTAGCTAAAAAAAATTAGGAAATAATGAATAAGTGAGAATAAATTTTAAAGTATCAATCCATTATTAACAAATAATATGGTATTGATATAGTACTAGGTATTAGAAGAATAAAATAGAGAGCTCAAGCCAGTATACAAGGGATTTAATATATGGTAATATAGGGGGAACAGAGGTTTTATTTAATAAATAGTATTAATACAACTGGCTATTCATTCTGTAGAAAGTAAAAATTAGCTCTTCATTTCTTTTATCATATGCAAGATACAAATTCAACATGAGTAGGGCTTTATATGTTACGAATTTATTGAAATAAGTTATTAACTCTACTTGATTCATTCTCAAGTGGTGTATCCTCTGCATTTTCTACTCAGTTGTAGATTTCTCAAGACAGAAACAATCTTCTATTTCCCCTCTCACCCCAAACACCTTCACAGCCCCCAAGTTTATACTGGTTACTTAATAATTTTAACTACCTGAACCTCTTCTAGAGTTCTTTTTAGAATTGGAGGATGAGTTTTTGTTTTTTAAAAATTGATCTTAGAGAAAGGAGTGAAGGAGAGAGAGAGATAGAGAAAGAGAGAGAGAGAAATGTGAGAGAGAAACATCGATTGGTTTCCTCCTGCACGTTCCCCGACTGGGGATTGAATTTATAACCTGGGTATGTGCCCTGATTGGGAATTGAACTCACCACCTTTTGGTGTATGGAACAACACTCCAACCAACTGAGCCACACTGGTCAGGGCTGGAGGATGAGTTTTTGCATTCTGTGTGATCCTTGCAGACCTATTTAACTTGCTTAGTATCAACTATTAATCACCACATGAAATTTCTGTTCTAGTGGTTTAGATGTCGGGGGATTACTGCCTTACCTTGAGTTGCCATCATCCTGTTCTCATACTTTTCCCTAATCCTGTCTTGACTTGGCCTATCTACTAGTTTTCCTCATTCCCTACTCCTGTGAACCTGGATATTTTCCTATCTTATGTGAAGTTTTTTCCTATTTTAAGACCTTTGGGTTTCCTTCAATCCAAAGTTCTCTGCCTTGGCTCTCCTTTTCCCAGCTCAAATGTTACAGTCTCAGAGACCTTTCCTGGCCATCCACTCCAAAGTAGCTACAAACTCCACTCCTGTCTCTATCCTTTTATTTGACTTTATTTTCTCCATAGTGCTCATCAGTACATGGAATTATCCTCCTCATTTGTTTGTTTGTTTATTCTATGGCTCCCTTTAATCTTTTTTGTTCTCCTTTTTTATTAGTATGTGAGGTCTAAGAGAGAAGAATTCTTTTTTGGGGGGGTTATTTCAGTTATTGCTATATTCTCAGAGGGACTGTTATTGTATAGTAGACACTCAATAAATATTTGTCAAATGAATGAATGACCTCATATTTTTCTCCCCGTCAGCACATGGTGGTCATTGAGGAACCAGCTCAACACAGGAGCTGTTGATTCTGCCCACAGATAACTGCAGTATGGCACCTGGCCTCGATGGTGGGAGCAGTAACAATGGGGAAGGAATTTATGTTAACAAGTTTGGAAGACACTTGACTCATTAAACCAAGGTTAACTTAAAAATATTTAAATCTTAGCCCAGCTGGTGTGGCTCAGTGGTTTAGTGTCGACCCATGCACCAAGAGGTCACCAGTTTGATTCCTAGTCAGGGCACATGCCCAGGTTGTGGGCCCCATCCCCAGTGGGGGGCATGCAGGAGGCGGCCAATCGATGTTCTCTCTCATCGATGTTTCTATCTCTCTCTCTCCCTCTTCCTTCCTCTCTCTCTAAAATCAATAAAGGAAAAAAAAATTGAAATCTTAGATTTCTTAATAGTTTTGTTCTTAAAATCTGTGTTTATGCTTCAACAGCCAGAATTCGGATAACTGGATATCAAAATAGAAATTTTTATTTTAAATCATTTTTATTAGCCAATTGGAATAAGGTTCAAAAATTTTTAAGTGTTTTTATTAGGTTAAACTATAGGCAGATTCTTTGCTCTGCTCTTATTTAAATAGTATATAAGACAACTTAAAAATGGAATCAATGGTAAATTATAATTTATCTGGTAACACATAGATACTTTTCTCTCTAGGTATGTAAGATTATATATAGATTCCAGAGCGAATACATGGTTTTCAAGATTTTACATGGAGAGTTGCCTATAATAAATTTGGAAATTTTTATTCTTTAGAAACATGTAAGTTGTGACTTCTTGAACTCACCCATATGCTATTTTCACCTTCTAGGCACATAGGAGGATAATGTTTTCTCCCAGCCTTGCAGTTGGGAAGAGCCATGGAAGTAGTTCTGGCCAATGGGCTATGAGCACAGGAGACATGTAATTTAGTCATGTAATTGCTGATTGGGGACCTGCAACTCTCTCTTCCCCTTCTACGGTATCTCAGGAGGCCACATATTCCTGATGGTGCAGCTCTAAGAAGGTAGATTCTCCATAAACTGGGCTCCCTCAGTGGCTCTTTGGTGACCTATGTGGAGTGTGTAGCATGAGTCCCCGAGTCACTGAGTCCCTAAATGACTGTCTGTGGACCTGTTTGGGGTACACAGCATAAGTGAGAAATTACAGTGTTTGGCCACCGAGATTTTGTGGTTGGTTGTTAATGCACTATAGCCAATCTTAAAAGCACAATATAGTTGAGAAATGGGAACTGGGGTTGAGTTTTATTAGCTTATCTCTAGTAGAAAAGATTTATCAATATTTAAGGAGTCACTTTAAACTATCCTGCAATTTTTTAAGAACAAAAAATTTTGTACACTGTATGTCTGAATTTGATAAAGGGGAAAACAGTGTGTATTTCTGATTTTTCTTGATGGTAGGAAAGGAAAAAAATCATGTACTGAGGTCCCTGGTTAAAGTATTACAGATGCCTTGATCATCTGTGGAGAGAGAGGGAAAAGCTCTAGGTCTTCTGTGGTTTTAATTTGCAAAACTATCTTTTATTTCCACTTAAGAGTTGCTGCAGCTATTATTACTTAAGATAGTTTTTCAGCCTTCATTGTGCCATAGAAATTAGCATTTTTATTACCGCAAATTATTCTTGTTTGCTAATTCCAAAGATGTCCAAAAGCAAGAATAGCCTCCTGTGCTGTTAGACTTTGGAAGACAATAGTAAATCAATGGGTAGATAGGACCATATATCATATTAAACACAGGGAATTCACCACAAAATCATTACACTAAAAAGCGACAATTTTGATTGATTAAAATAGTATGGGCTGGATAGTGTTAAATCACTGTGAGTGATATGACATTATAATTTTACATAGCATATTTCTGCCAAGACAATGAAGGTAAAAGGCATTGTCATCAGATGATAACAGACAATAGGAAGAATCCTGATGGTAGATTTATTACCTGGTTTAGATTTAGAAAGAAGTAATTCTTGCCCTGTTCCACTTATCAAATGACTGTAAATTCAGTGATGATGTAAAATTCTAAGGCAGAGCCACTTATAGGTTTGACAAAGTACCAGCCATAAAGTATTTATTGTTCTCAGTGGTTCTGCCTTACATACTTAAATATTTATCAGAAACATAAGCCCCTCTGATAAATGTTTCTGATCTTTGTGGCTAGATTTTTAAAAAAATATTTAGATTTTTCATCAGAAACTACATCTTTATTTTTATTACGTTAATAACTTTGAGCTCATAAGTTGAAAAGGCAGTATGTGAGTTTTAAAATTGTATTCCTTTTGACTTCTGCTTTTAATAGTGAAATTTCTGAGGTGGTAGTCTTAGTATAGAAATTAGGACTTCCTTATTTTGCCATTGGTATAGAGGTGGCCCAGCCAAATTTTCTGAATTTTGTCCTTATATATGTCCTAGATGAACTTTGAGTTAGTAATAGGCTAGGTACACTCTGGGAAAAATATGGTGTCCTAAGTATGTTAGGCGATTGTTTTAATGCCTGTCTCCATATCCTATTTCTGAAGGACACAGGCACAAGCTGTTCCTTACCCTGGGCCAGGGGAGTTCTTGCTTGGGAGCACAGCTGACTGGACCAAGAATTAGCATCTGAATCAAAGGAAGGAGGTGCTATACTGGCCAGTGATCTGTGGGGTAGGATGTCATGGTGTGAGAACCCCAGGAAACAGGATGCTCCAAACCAGAGGTAGGAGACTGGACCTGGTTAGATCTTCTTAGGGCTTTCAAATGAGAGACACACCAATGCTTAAGCAAGTCAAGTGCAGAGACTCGAAGAAAGAAATCCATTGGTAGTCCCCATAAGTTGCCAACGCCACCACGTGCAAAAGCCAAAGACTGAGGGAAGAGGAGCAGAGTCACTGAGCAGTAGCAAGAGAAGTACGTAGACGTTGTAGAAGCTGAAATAGGAAGTTGAAACTTGACCTTAAGGAGGAACAAATGCGGGCTATGTTGCCAGAGGAAAGCTGTTGAGATGATTTTTGTTTTGTTTTGTTTTGTTATTCCTCAATTCCCTGAGTATCCATACAGCAAACTAACTAGATTAAACACGGCTTCTCACTCTTACTCCAACTTCAAAAAGTCTAACATATCTAAGAATATAATGAATTTCTATGATCACAGAGTTTCAGCTCTGCAAGGGAACTTAGAGACATCTTGCCAAAATGTTTTTCTATTTATTTTTATTATGAAGAATTTCAGTGCCAGAGAGGATAAACAACAAAGTCTCTTGCTGTGCTCTACCAGCTGATCATATACTGTGATCATACGCTTCTTAAGGCCACAAACATGTCGCAAGTAGCTGTTTCTTCTGGCCCTGGTACAAAGTAGGAGTTCAGTAAATGCTTTTTGAATAGTGACTCATAGTGAATTTTATGGCATTTAATAGTTTAGATTTGCTTGCAGAGTTGGTCAATTCTAAGTAGTTAAAAAAAGGAACATGGTAAAAAAATGGAAAAGACTCTTATTTAATCCTCCCCAATCTATTTTGTTAATGCTTTCTCCTCTGCATGCCACACATACACGCATTTTTTGCACACACTCAAATAAAGGAGTTATTAGCCTTGTAAGCTGCTTAAGGAAAGGGTTTTATATCCATCAAAATTGTCCTGGAAAATTCATTGCACAAGGCTAGCATTTGGGGTTCAAAATTGCATGGGCAATGGGGCACTGACAGCATCCAACTAATTTACAGTTAGCTCTCCACACTTGTTTAGATTCATGGACCAAAAGTGAAAAAGGTTTTATGTTTGGAACATTTTCTGATTCAAGGATAAGAAAGGTTAGTATGAAACTAAGTTCTCTGACCCTGTAATAATTTACATGGAGCTTTCAGTATCAGATCATTTTCTTGAATATCAAAGGCTAAAGATTATTTTGAATAAATCAAACCTTGAAGTCTCTGGGAAATATTAAATGTCTGTTGAGCAGACTCAGACTATTTCATAGAAGGAGACCAATTAGTAGACTTCAGGGTTATTTCTTCAATTTTAGTCACCTCTGTGAAAGAACAACAAGAGCTATCAATGTTACATTTGCCACTAAAGATTGTTTTAAATTTCAGTTTTATTTTCTGTTGATATAAATCCTTCAAAGCCAGAATAAATAATTCTCTAAAATAGCAGATAGCAAAGAAAGAGTTCTATTTCTGATCATCTGGGTTTTATCTTGGCAGGTATAAAGACAAATCCTTAGTTTTGGACTAATTCTGAATTGTAGTCTGAGTTGGAGGGTTGGGTTCCTTTTTGCTAAGAAAGCTTCCTCATCTAAATTTCCTACAAAAGGACTTCTGAGAGTTGTGATGATTTATGAGACATTATTAAAGGATTGGGCATAGGAAAGAGAGAAACCCAGCAATTTCTATACTGCTGTACCTTGGAGGAGCGTATGTATTTTAGGTCAAGAGCATATGCAAGGGCAAATTCTAACCATCCACAACATAACTTTACTTAGTATGCCAGATATGGTTGTTTGGATTCTGTACGATACAGTCTTTCTCTAAATTCTGGAACAAAATAAATCCTAAAGAAGGCAAGGTCAAGAAAAGTTTTGAGTCCTTATTTGTGTGGCACGAAAGAAAGAAAAATAAAGGTTTGTTGAAGGTCCTATAAATAGGTGAAATTTATATCATGTGCTGAGTACAAAAAACCATTTCAGATGCTGAGATGTGTCTGCTAAAGGAGACCTTAAAATTGTCCTCACAGTGGCTCAGGATTGCTAGCATTTGTGAGGGAAGCCCTAAGCCCTCCCTAGGAGATAAACAAGATCATCTTGATATCTTCATTATTCTTTATGAGCTAGACCTTTGTTTTAGGAATTAGTTCTAAAGGACTCAGGGGACTTTGGCTATCCTAACTTTATAGAAGTTCAGAATTTGTAAACAGTTCTCTTTAGTTTGGTGCGTTCTCATTCTGCATTAGCTAAGCAAATTTTTATCTTCCTTGACCTAGGGATGTTCTTGAGCCTTGGGAGACCGACTTATAAGGTGATGTTTAGAGCAAGTGAAATGGTATATAAAGCTCCTTGAGTGGGTATCTACACAAGTATGGGCTATGATTATAGACTTGCTACAGGTCCATCAAATAGCAGTATGAGCAGGATTGGTGAATATTGAAATTCTACTAAAAATTGGTTCTTTAATTGACTACTTAATTGTGGATGATTGATATCCATTAATTGTTTCTTTTAAAATTGAGATGGTTTTGAAGCTTAATTTTTGTTATATTTGTGTTATCACATATCGATTCATCTATTAATTTATCCTGTATTTTTTGATGCATTTTGAAATAAATTGTAGATACCAATTAGTATCCTTTATCCCCTAAGCACTTTAACATAACAAACACTAGAATTCAGTATTTGTTTATGAGTTTTTAAGGTAAAATTTATATAGAGTTAAATTCTCAAGTCTTAAGTGTGCAATTTGATGGTTTTGGCATGTGCCGCTCCTTTGTAACACAAACCACTTCCTATCACCCAGAAAGTCCCCCTGCACCCTCCCCGAGTCAAACCCTGCTCCCGTGCCACCCTTCTGATTTTTAGGACAGATTAATGTTCTGTTCTAGAACTTCGTATAAATGGAATCATTCATATCTACACTTCCTGTAAGATTTTCACTGAGCATGCTTTTGAGATCCATCCATAGTTATTGGTATCAGTAGTTCATCTCTTTTTATTGCTATGTAGTTTCATTTAAAATGTAATGACTACAATGTATTAATTTACTTGTTGATGGACACCCATTTCCAGTTTTTGACCATTATGATAAGGTTGCTACAGGGCTTTGCATGGCCATATGTTCTCATTACTCTTGGGTATAGACTTTAGAGTGGACTTGCTGGTCATAGCATAGGTGCCTGTTTAGTGGTGTAAACATTTCTCTCTTCTTTTTTTTTTTAAATATGTTTTTATTGATTTTTTTAGAGAGAGAGGAAGGGGGAGAGAGATAGAAACATGGATGGGAGAGGAACATTGATTGGCTGCCTCTTGCATGCCCCCTAATGAGGATCGAGCCTGAAACCCAGGCATGTGCCCTGACTGGGAATCAAACTGGGACCTCTCAGTCCATGGGAGGATTTTCAGTCCACTGAGCCACAGCAGCTGGGCTGTGTAAACATTTTTCTAAGTTGCTGTATCATTGTACACTCTCATCTTTAATGATTTTAATCTTTTAGTTTTCCCAGGCCATTTTGTACTTCTCTGAAGTAAGGGCCTGAGATGAATACAGGGCTATTGTTTTCATAGTAGCATAGCAAGCCTGGGCTGGGGTGGGAGGAGAGAGCAACTTTCTGACAAAGTCCTCAGTGCACTACTGTAGTCACTTCAAGGTAGGGAAAGAAGGTGGCTGCGTCACACCACTGACACAGCCGCCAGACGAAACTCTACCCGACACAAGCTGTGTTCCGAGAGGCTGCACATAATGGTAGTGTAACAATGTCTGTGTTTTTACTGAATCTGTAAGCCTAATTGAGGCATTAGTGGCTATAAGCAGAGGAAAATATGCATATACTGTAACTTGTTAAGTTCATATGTCTTGGATTTTTACTACTCAGGTTCAGCATATACTTTGTACTTCATTGAATACATGCTTGTCCCTCTCTATAAACAAAACCCTGATTTATAAGTTTGTCAATTTTTCTTAATGGTAGAAATTGGCTAACTATGTGGCAAGATTTTAGCCATGGCAAATCTAATATCTTTTTTTTTAACACACAGGCTAAAAGCCTTTCAAAAACTGCTGCATGCCTATGAAGTTTTCACGTATTAGAAAATATGTATGGTTTTCAAATTTTTAAAATAAAGAAACATCATGTTAGTTGGGATTTTAGAGATGTAGATTTTTAATGAGCTTACATATGCTTGCCAAAGTCATTTCACTTTTTTCCCCTGATATTTTTTTACCTTAAATTTTTTTTTTCTTTTTTTTTTTTTTTTACCATGGCTGTTCTAAAGGACTCTTGTGATTACATTGGACTCACCTGGATAAGCAAGGAGACTTTCTCTATTTTAAGGTCAGCTGATTAGCAAACTTCCATCTGCAATTTCAATGCCCCTTTGCCATGTAATTTAACATATTCACAGGTTCTGGGAATTAGGATGTGTGTGGGAGGGTATTATTCTACCTACTACATGTGATTGATTTATCAGTTTCTCTTGATTATCAGAAATCAATTCATTTTATGATCAAAGTTATTTGCTGCTCTTTGCTATCTTACTCAAAACTGGAATCTTGTTGCTCTTATTTGGATATAAAGCTCCACGGTTCTACCTGCCCTGCTTTGGTGGTGCTGTTGAGAACAGAAACCTCAAACCCTGGGTCTGTCATCTCTAGAGCATCCTTTTTTCCTGGACAAATTGCAAAAGGGAGTCCCCACTGGGTGGAACAATTAGAAAGTGGTGCCAGGACCCAGATTAATTAGAAATTAAAGCTCAGATTTCAGCACCATCTTAGCAGGTAAAACCTGCACACAGCAGTTCTCCAGTCTCACAGTTTCTACACGTGAAGTCCCTTGCTTCTGGCCTCTGCCTTCAACTCTTATTTGCTCTATACTCTGAGCCACCTGGGCTTCTCCAGCGTTGAGCACAGAGTGAACCCCCGGACCCTGTTTTGCTGGGATCAATGGGTGGCAATAGAAAATCACACTCTTTTTAGACAAAAATGTAAGCAGTTTTCAGTAAAAGTTTACAGAATTCTAGCTACTTAAGGTGATTTAGAGCAACACAAGCAATCTTATTTTATCGTAAATAAAAAACCAAACCAAACCAGGCTTTGTGTTCTATGATGAATCAAGGCTGAGAGCCCTCTTATCTGTGGAGGCCCAGGGAATCAGCTACTCAGAGAACTTAGATGTAGCCAGGAACCCTTAAGGAAGAGTTTTTCCTTAACCTCATTGACTCTGACTCTCAGTTTCCTTCGAGAAAGTAGGGTAAGGTGTCTGACATTTTATAAATACAAACTTTCTCAGTAAGGTTCACTCAAAGTAGGATTTCTTTGCTATAGCTTTATTAAGCTTGCTGGACATTTTGGGGAAGAATTTTAGATGACTTGTAGTCATTTTCTTACTCCACAGCCTCTTCCAAACCCAGACATATTAAGGAACAGTTGGAAACACGGTGTCTACGAGGGAGTGTTGAAAAGACAGAGAAATTTAGAAAGAAGTTTTAGGACAGTAATGACAAACTTCATGTGGTTCCTAACTTCTCTTGGGGCTGATTTTAAATGGAAAGTTGTGAATGTTTATAGCAGGTCCTCGAGTGTCTTGGGTCACAGGAAGTGTGTTTTGCCATGGAACGTTTTTTCATTTATCTAGGGACAGTACTTAGCTCTCTACGTAGGAGAATTAGCCATCGTGGAACTGAAGGTTCTGAGGGTTAGACCAGCCAAAAGAATCCAGGAAAAAGTTTTTGTGTGATAATGACAGACTTCCAAGAACCTTTAACAACGAGATCCTGAAATTGCTCAAGATTGGTTTAGACACCCGTGAAAACAGTCCGATTCCAATTACCAGAGGCAGAAAGGAAATGCGATGGCTCTGTAGCTCATATGCCCGGAGGAATTGCCGGAGGAACCAGGACTTCAGATCCCACAAGGGGTCTCAGTACCGCTGGACTTTCTCTCTCTATCCAGCTTTTGTCTCTGCTGGCCTCTGATTGGCTTTGTTCTGCGCGCTAGCCCCTTTCAAACAATGGAGAAGATGCCTGCTGCTAGCCCCAGAGTTTTATCTTCCAGACTTAGTAACCCCGGAGGAGTGAGAACTCCTTTCTGCTAGTGCAGTTCTAACGAAGGACTCTGGTCTTCCCTGCGTCCTAGATGCAAATGTTCGCAAAACTAAACATATCTCCTTTTTTGACAGAGATGAGACATTATGATTTGACAGGCTTGGCCCCCGTTTCCTTGAGCCTTTTACTTAATACCTATTGCTAGAAAGTGCCCTGAGAAGAGGTTATAAGTCAGAGGGACCCGGGTGAGAAGAGTGAAGCACTCACTTCAGATGCAAAATATAAGAAGACATCTAACAGTTCAGACACCAAGATAAATAATGTTTTAATGCAATATTTTAAAAAGTCAAATTGGCCAACTCTGCCTTGTGGACCGACTGCCTGTTTTGGCACATAAAGCTTTATTGGAACTGGGGCTGAGATAAGGGTGAGCTGAGTGGCAGGGTCATGTAAGTACAGGGTCAGATCCTGTCCTTATTTAAGATGGTGATATTTTGTTCAAAAATTGTGGAGCAAGCAGAAAATATAAGGTGTAAGAGTTGCTGAAGCAACTCGTTAGGGTTTAAAAAAGCTAATCTGATACTCTTTCCCTCTGTCTGAAGTTAGCTGAGAGATCAACACAGGGGTTAGGCAGACAGAGATTTAAAAACATCACTTTTTTTCCCCCCCTGACAGAGCTTTTGGAGAGAGTGGTTTAGTAATGATGCACTCTCACTCCTCCTCTGTACCTGCCCCTCAGTCATTGGAATAGCACTTGGGATAGTGCATCTGAAGAGGGAAGTTCAGGTGCTTAGACAAGTTCCATTTGCCTGGGTCCCTGGTTTGCACTGGTTCAGGGCAGCAGGAAGGAAAATTCCTGATCTTCATTCCTTATAGTTTAATAAATTAACATTACCTTCCAACCAAGTCAGTCAATCTTAATTCATGGTAAGAAAATGGGGCAAGCAGTGAGGAGTGCTACCAGCAGGTCACTGTCCCTGGACACAAGGTGCTGGGAGAAAAGTTTCCACTGATAATGAATTGAAAGCACCCATTCTTTATTTTCAAATATTTGAAAACCCTGTTTTCACCGGATAAAATAGGTCTGTGGGTTGACTGTAGTGAAGGCTGTCATTTACAGGCATACCTCAGAGATATTGAAGGCTCGGGTCCAGATCGCCACAATATAGTGAGTTGTAGTATTTTTGCTGGTGGAGGATGTTGCCTTCGATTTGTAAAACACGCAATGTCTGTAAAGTGCAATGAAGCAAGGTATGCCTGTATACTCCTGCCTAAGGAAACACCGTACATCTGGACGTTTCCACTTCCCAGCCTTATAATTATAAACACCGGGGATATAAAAAGCTGGTGACCACTAGCTGCCTACTATATAAAATTGTTTAGTGTTGTATTCAGGTTGTGTACTACCTGGGTCTTGTCCTAATTAATTTGGTGTTAAAACAAGTTGGGGGGATCTTAATGAAACAAGGCAAGTCATGTCAAGAACCCCCCAATAACTGCTCTGAGCCAGAGAAAGGAGAAATGGGGAGAAGAGGCAGTATTAAAGACGCCTTCAGGAAGGAGGTTGTACTTGAGTCGAGCCTTGAAGAAAGGGTATTCCAAGCAAAGGGAACAGCATGAATAAAGTCACAAATCTTGGAATATTTGAGAACTGGTAGGATATTTAACTGGTTGTGAATCTGGTGGAAGAGTTACCAAACCAAATTACCAAACATGTTAACCACTTTCTATAGACCAACCTCTAGTACTTTTCATGTATCATTTATTTTAAACTCCTCACAAGCCCATGATGTAGGAACTAGCTCATTTCCTCAATGAAGAAGCTAAAACTCATGGAGGTTAAACAATGTTTCCTGGCCACATAGTTACTATTTAAGATATTGGAATAAAATCTAGGTCTATTTGCCTTCAATTTTTTATTGTCTTAACTTCTGATATATGATGAAGCTGAAGATAAAAAGGTTGGGTAGAGATAGGCTAGGGAATTTGTCCTTAGATTTGCTCAGTTGCACGAGAGGAGGGAGAAAGCAAAAGGAGTTTCTATTAGGCTGGTTGTGTGTGTGTGTGTTTAAAACATTTATCCACATGTTGAATATTTGTTTTGAATCACCTGTGTTTTATATTCATAATATAAGGTATGGATAAAGAACCTGAATAGATAAAGAGCAGGCTTGATCTTGTATTTTCCCGGTTGGGCAGGCAAGAGGAACAAGTCAGTAATCGGATGCTAAACACAGTTTAAGTTCCCTAAAGAACATACAGAGTGGTAGAAACTGAGTGAGGGAGAATCATTTTGTGCACTTACACAGAAATGGGAGATACTCACTGAAATAACCTCTGGTTTTCAATGCCACAATTTCTGTTTTTACACTTATTTGGAATAGATTAGCTAGTGTTACCATCTGTGACCACTAGATGTCACTGGAAGACTAAGGTAAATTACTATTTTTACTTTGCTTCTTTGGCCCCCTTTTTTGACTTTTTGAGTGAAAAGTGGATTAAGAAGTAGTAAGAAGAAATACATTTTAAAGGGGGAGGGAGAGTATAAAAAATGAATGCTATTATCCTAAATATACCTTTTATTCTATATTCTGTATTACCTTTTGGAGAACATTGAATCACTTGCAGAAAAGTAAAGTAACTCCCAATAAGTGTCTATTTAGAGTTAATATCTTAAATTCGTTTTGGTTTCAAAATGTATTCATTCACTCACAGTACATACAGCTTTAGACTTACACTTCGGATTGTCCGTTTGCAATGCTTTAAATTGTCACTTTAATGTAAAGAAAGCAGACACAGACCGTGTCCTGTGACTGCTGTTGTCCACCTTTATGGAAACAGTGTACTGCAGAGTGATAGGGCGTTGGCGAGATGTTCTTTTGATTCTGTGGTCTCAGTGAATTTATTAGAAGGTAGCTCAGCTGTTTTACTCAAAGATATCTTGCTTTGTTAAAATTCACAGAATTTTATTGCTTAAATGATGTGATGAAGATTTTTCAAAAGGAATAAGAACTCATCCTCCCCCCACCCCCCCACTGTAGTCCTTCCATTAATGTGTAGATTTTATTAAGGAGTAATACCTAGATTTTTGGACTTCTGATTTTACTTTTTAATATTTCAGAATATTCATATCGTTTTACAATATTACCATGATAATGGTTTTTGTCACATTTTGTCCTTTGCTCTTGGCCTCTGGCTTGTTGGCAGGGCGACTCCATCCCGATGGCCTCTCCGCTGTATTCGTGGCTCACTGTGTTCACTAATGTGAGTGCTTTCTTTTCTGTATTTTATTCACTCTTCAAGTTTAGTGTCTATGCAACATATTCTTTTCTCAGCAGCTTTCTTTCATAGATCTGTTATTAGCTCTTTACCTTTGATAGCAATGAAGAAGATGAAAATAATAGTTTATTTCCCCCAATTTACCTTGGTAACCTGTTACTAGTTTTTACTACTTCCAATCAAACACTTGGATTGATATTTATTCCCAGGGAAAAGACTGGATATTTCAATTCATATGGAATTAGCCTTTGTCTCATCCCATTTCCCACAGTTCCCCAATTTTTCACAGTTATTACCCAATTTCATCCAGCTATTTCCTACTTACTGCCTCTACGGGAGTTTCTTCATTATAGCTCTGAATATTTGGAATCACCCTAGACAAGAGAACAGGACTTCTCATCATGGTTATGTTTGTCAATGTCTGCCATTAAATAGTTTTTTCTTTTTCTATCATGAAAACAAACATGGGAAGAAACCAGTATATCAGCGATCTAGGTTAACCCCATGCCCCCTTTTCAAAACTCTGCTTTGTGTAGGAAGGCAACATTGAAAAACTTTCCTCCGTATAGTCTATATACAGAAGCTCTACAGAGATTAGACATGGGATTAAGTTGTGCCACTTCTCTTTATTAAGGATGTAGTACCTGCATGTTGGCCTTCAGCTGCTGTCTGTAATTTTACTGCAGGGATATCTGGCAGGCACAAGAATCAGCACCCAGAGCCTTCCTTTCGGACACATAGGATACACCTTCTGTTCTTCTCGGTCCTGGAGAAGAACCTCACCTTGCTCTGCATCCAGCTTTTCTTAGGTGTGGCCAGTGTTGGCTTGTTTTGGGGGCCTACAACCGGATGCTGATCAGCCAGCCTGAAATGGCCTCTTCCTGCTATCAAATAACCAATGTACAGGGCATAAGGGAACCCGTAATCCAATACCAATCATCAAATATTCCATTGTTCCCATGGAACTCAGCTAGGAACATGAAGAACATGACCAATAGTACTCAACTTCTCAAATAATTGAGAAGTTACAAACTTAAACCCAGTGCGTATAAGTCGACTTTAAACACTCAGAACAAAACAGACCAATTACAATTTTTGTTTGAATAAAAACATCTAGCAGGAGCTTCTGTTGATCTGCAGGGGACTCGAGGTCATTGCTGCTCACATGACCTAGGGAGCAGCAGCCGCAGCAGCATTAGTAAGGACACTTTTAGAAATATAGACTCTCAAGTTCCATTCAGACCTACTGAATCAGAAGTTAAAGTTTAGAAGACCTCCAGGTGCTGTTCGTGCACGTTATAATTTGAGAAACACTGATGTATGCCATGGTTAGAATTAAGACCACTTGATCCGTTTTAACTCAGCTGTTTAACACTTTGAATGCTAGAGACTCTCCTGCTCCTGTCCCTGCCCCTCCTCCTCTTTGTTCTTTTTCATTTTCATAAAACAGGAGAGCATTGTTAAAGAAAGACATTTCAATTTTTTTTTGAGAAAACAAAAAAAGAGCACTACTTTAATTTTTTCCAACTCCAAATTGAAATTCAATGAAAGGGGAAATATAAAGTATAGTTACAGTGGTTTGAATAGCAATATATATGGTGTCCCCCAAAATGTATACACAACTTTGAATAATTATAAAGCCAGTGTTTATTAAAACACATTTTATTTTTAAAATGTAATAGAATCTACAGACACCCTATATTCACATTTTGGGGGGACACCCTGTATTACTTGATCTTTATTCTGTTTAAGATTTTGTCCCCAAATAGAGCAATTATACCAACCGCCCACTAAATTCTTTATTTTTTCTATGGTCTCCCCTGTCTCTTCCAGCTATAACATGACTTCTTTATTTTCTTCAGTCTCTTTCTCCCGTGCCTCACCTTGCTCATGCCCTGTTCCAGCTGGTAACAGTTTATGAAGCAGGTTGCAGTGTTAATACCTTGTTAAGGTGGTTTCAGTTGTTGGGTCTTTGAGACGTAATGTCAGGACTATTTTACCAGGAACCCTTGACATGAATCTGGGGATGTGCTGGATTTCTACCTTCTCACACTGCGGGAAACCTTACAGCTATAGGCATCTCTTCCCGTGATGCAGCATTGCTGTCTGGGTAAGAAATAAGTAGTTGGCTTCTAGTCGGATAATTAGGACAGTTTAAAAACTGATTTAAACTTATTAGTGAACTAGACATGGCATTATTGAGATCCCCTGATATTTTAAAATTTAAATTCAGTTCAGTCAGGTGTAGAGGTTAAAGATGGGATGAATATTATAACTTTTATTATTATTATTATTTGGTTAATCTTCACCTGAGGATACTTTTCCACTGATATTTTTAGATAGAGTGGAAGGGAGGGAGAGGGGGAGAGAGAGGGAGAAGAGAGAGAGAGAAATATTGATGTGAGAGACACATAGATTGGTTGCCTCCCACAACCCCTACCGGGGCCTGGGATTGAACCTGCAACCCAGGTATGCACCCCCGACAAGGAATCAATCCTGCGACACACCAGTCCGTGGGCCGATGCTCTAACCACTGAGAAGAATGGCCAGGGCATAACTTTTATTTCTAACAGGTGGCACGTAACATTTTAGAATTTATAACAGAGAAAAAATAAATAAAAAATAACTTTTTTTCAGTTTTATCATCCCAGCATATTGTTTAGCATTGTCTAACTTCGTTAGGGTGTTTTAGTTGGGCAGCTGATGTTTTAGATTTTTAAAGCAACATATTAAGTGTTTAAATTTTTTTTCAGTGTATTATATATAGTTTATTGAAAGCATTTTTTTTTCTTTTTTGTTCAAGAACTGTATGTTGTCCAGATATCTATGAGGAAAGAGGGATAAAAATGTTTTGGTGGTTCAGATCTGTTATTAGCCGGCAAATGTAGCACAGCTAATCTTTCTTTCCCTTCACAAAGGAAAATGTAGCGTGAATCATGTTGGTTTTTTTTTTTTTTTTTTTTAAACACTCTTTTTTGGTTAATTTAAACATGCGTTTTGAGTGGTCAATTTTTACTCTTGCTTGCAAGGTTAACTATAGGTCAACACTGTTTGTTTCTTTAATATTGACTGAACTCTGACTGCTGTTGACATTTTTTAAGGTCTATTTCTTCTAATACTACATAATTTAAGGGGAAAAAATCAAGACTAATTAGTTGTTAATGAGAAACGCATATAATGAGAAACAAATGTAACATTAATGTCATGTACAATGTATGTCTGTGTGGTTTAAAAGGTAGGAACACAACCATTATTCAAAATTAGGGAATAAAATCATCATAATAATTACTAGCAGATGTGTTGTAACTTGTTGCAAGTGAAAATTTCTTTGTCAGAAAAATGTGTTGTAATATTTGATGGTATGCATTTGATACTGTTTTTGAAGGGTTTGTGTTTTTCACCAAAGTCTTTTTAATCCAGCTGTCTGGCATCCTTAGGCGATTGGGAAAGATTTAAGTTAGCATTTTATCTTTCTCACAACTTTACTCTTCTATCATCAGCACTGAGATACTCCTTGACAAATTCTGATGGCAGGTTTTGATTGTGGCAGCCCATCACTCTGCCAGGTTGTGTGTTTCCCAGTTTTAAATCCACCCATTATGTACACATTTGCTGCTGGAGACTGTTACATTCCACAGAGTGTTGGGAATACAGTGATCAGATGACCTAGTGGATGTCTGAATACCTGGGGCTGCTGAGTGGAGTTCTCAGCCTCCTTTATGCAGATCCTGTACTGCTGAGCAATGTCTTGGGTTCAAGCAATAATCTTTTCCCACTTCAGGGAACTCTAAATGGAGGCAACTCTGAATCATTGTCTTATCTGAATTATGGACTAGAAGGACTCTCTGTTTTGGCTGGGCATGGTAAAGATGTGAGGATGAGGGCGAGGAAGGCAAGGAAGGGAAGACAGATGGTGAAACAATCTAAAAATAACACAGGTATGAGGTTTTAACCCTTGAGCTTTTAAATGGTATAGACCTAAGTAGGTTATTCTAATAACAGCAATTTTCAAAGTCCTGCTCATTCATCCATCCAACAAATATTTATTAATTGTTCTCTATGTGTTGGAGCAGAAGTTACAGCGATGAATAAAATGCAGGGATCTCTGCTATCATGAAACTTATGTTCTAGTGAATAATATTAAAAACCAGTAGTATCTATTAGGGTTACTATAGTCTGAGCACTCTTCTAAGTACCTTACATATGATATCTCATTTAATCCTTATAAAATTTTTCATTGGGTTTTCTAAAGGCAATAAGACTGTTATGACATCATTAATACTAAAGATGAAAATAACACATCCTTACAGAAATATATAATTGTTAGAAAAATATTTTTGATTATTTCAACCAAATGAACATTCAAGCTACTGCAAGAATTATGTAGATACCTATATAAGAAAATATGTGTGTATGTGTTTATATATTTATACATACATTTACTTATTATATATTTATCTCCAATTTATCTCCAATGTGATATTAAAATGAACTCTGATAGAGCAAACTTGAAGGGAAAGGCAAACATTATAACATGCGCTTGGAGAGTGCTTTACATTTATGTCAGAGCCAATTACTAACCAGCTCCTTTCCCCAAAAGTGTGGTGCACAGACCACTTGTGTCAGAGTCACCTGGAATGTTTGCTAAAAGTGCCAGTTTTGGGAGGGATTTCTCTAGATATAGTCCATTTCAATAGCTGGATGCAGGGCTCAGGAATCTGCATTTCGCACCAAATCCCTGCGTGATTCTTGTTCACAGTTAAGTTTGAGAACCACTGATGTAGAGTGTTATTTTCACAGTGTAGTGTCTTAGTCTCTCTCTATTTGAAATTCTCAGAGTTATGTTGTCAGCTGGTGAACATCTGCCTAGAGTTCTAATATAAGCAATAATAGTGCGTAATAACATGCATTATCCATTAATGTTGAACAAGGGTGTCTGTTCACTGGCACTATGAAACTTAGAATATTGCTTTTCTTTCTATGTGTGTTATGAACCAGTAGCATACATCTCAATTTTTGTCTAACTTTATCTCTGATGGCTGTTATTTCATTTGTAATATCCAATGCTTTAGTTTTTGTTTCTTGCTATTTTATGTCCTCAATCTTCTCTCAAGACAATTTTATTTTTTAAAGTTATTTTGAAAAATAATTGATTAGTAGTTAGTCCTTACCATTATAAAAACAATCTAATTTGGATCATCAAATTATTAAATATATGTATTTTTTTATTGGTCATTGAGCTATGGAAACAAAGAATTTAAAATCTCAGTGGTTTATTTAACACACACATAAGAAATGTATGTCTCACTTATGCTGCTAGTCTAACATGAGTGTGTGTGGCTTCTCACAGTCACAAAGGAGGGTAGGCTAAAATTCTGCTTCTTGTAGCTGCAGTTTGAAACTTGTGACAAGGTTTGAGAATTGAAGGGCCCTACAAAGACTTCTAAATGCTTTGATCTAGAGGGTGCACATACCATTTTCTCACAGACCATGGCCATAGCTGGTTACATGGTTTTACCTAATAATAAGGGGTCAGGAAAATGTGGGAGAGCACTTGTATTCTCTTGTTATATTTTTGGTGTCTTTAAATTTCCAGTTTTCCACACTGCTAGTATGAACAAAGCAGATGTGGGTTACTGTATTTCCTTTAACCAGGAGGGAGGCAGAAGGAAGACACCTCTGTTAAAAGACATTGTTACTTGTATCAGTCAGTCAGTCAGTGAAAAGAAATTTTCTTGCCACTAGGATTAGATACTATGAAAACCACAAATAATTTGTAAGTCACAGAAAGAAAAAAATCATGATACAAAAGAGAAACAGAATGCTTCACAAAATTACACCCAAGTGATAGTTTTTAACCCAACAAAAAGTTTTTAAAAGCATGATAGTGCTGTCCTGGCCGGTTCAGCTCAGCAGTCAGAGCGTTGGCCTGCGGCCCAAAGGGTTGCAGGTTCGATTTCAGTCAAGGGCATGTGCTTGGGTTTCAGTTCGATCCCCGCCCTGGTCGGGATCTTGCAGGAGGTAACCAATCGATGTGTCTCTCTCACATCAATGTCTCTCTCTCTCTTTCTCTCCCTCTCCCCCCCCATCTGAAAATCAATGGAAAAATACCCTCGGGTGAGGATTAAAAAGAATAATAAATAAATAAAAGCATGATAGTGCTAACAAAGAGGTATATTAGACAGGCACTATAGGAAACTACATAGAAGTTTTTTTTTGGTTCAATTTTTTTAAATTATAAATAACTTACATGAAAGTGTACTGTTGTGTGAGCAGAAGTTACTGCAATGAATAACACAGACAAAGTCCCTGCTGACCTGGAACTTACCTTAAAGAGCTTAATAATAGCTAATATGTATTCAGGCTTATTAGTACTCTTGCTACTACTTTCCATACATTATCTCATTTAATCCTTGTAATAATTCATGACATTGTAATTTAAGAGGGAAATATTAGATTGGACCATATGAAATGATTTTTATAGGTAAAAATGATCAAATATTAGCATTTTCATAAAATTCAACTAGTCAACATTTTCTGAAATTATTATCAGAAAAAAATTATGCATCATCATCCATCATTATCATTTTAACATTTATTGAGCATTTCAATGTGTCAGTCATTGTACTAACATTATGCATGCATTTTCTCATTTAATTCTAGATTAGTTTCCTATGGTTCTTGCAAACAAATTACGTACTGCAAATTTAGTGGTTTAAAAAACCACAAATTTATTATCTTACGATTTTGGAAGAAGTCCAAATAGGTTTCACTGGGCTAAAATTAAGTTATCAGCAGGATTATGTTTCTTCTGGAGGCTCTGGGAGGTGGGGGGGCATCTGTTCCCTTGCTTTCTCCTGCTTCTAGAGGTGATCACCAGTCCTCGGTTCATGGCCTTTCCCCACCTCTGTCATTCAAGACAGCAATCGTAGCTCTCCGACCTTGAGTCACATCTCCTTCTTTAACTCTGAAGAACCCTGTGATTACATCAAATCTACTTGCATAATATAAAATGATCTCCTACTGCAGTACCTTAACGTAATTACATCTGCAAAGTCCCTTTGCCATATAGGGTAATATAGCCACATGTTACAGAGACTAGAATGTGGACACTTTTGGGGGGGTCATTATTCCGCTTATCACTCATTCTAGTACAATTCCATATAGTAGGTACTATTATTATCCATGTTTTATAGCTGGGAGGAGAGCCAAGGCTTAGAGAGCTGGTAATCTGCCCACAGTCTCGCTGGACAATGATGGAACTGGTATGAGAACAGAGGCATCTTACTTAAGAGATTGTGCTCTACCCATTAAACCAAGACAATACCATGACAGTTCTAGATGTTTGCTTACATATCCACTCAAACAACTTAATCCAGCAAGTCAGAGGCAATTTATTCTGGTAGAACAGAGGACGGTCACTCTACTTGTAATTGTGTTTTCTCGGTCAAATTTTTCTTCCATGCTTTAAAGTGTGAAGCTCTGGGGTTTCAAGCTGTCTGGGCATTTAAATAAATTTAAAACTTTTCTTTAATTATTATTTGGCTCTTCGTAGATCTTTAGATTCATCTTTACAAAAGTTTTAATGGCTTTCTGCTCAGCTGAGAGTACAAGTTAGACTCATTAATTTCAGAAACAATATCACCCCTGTTTCTGTTTCATGTCCAGATGGAATATTTTATATCTGTATATCATATGTATCTCCATGACACACATCATGTATGTATCACACATACAAACATGCGTGCACACACAAATACATATTTACCTCTAGAAATAACTTTTAGTTGTTTAAATTAAAGCAGTATTTGCCTATTAGACATTAATCTGAGAGCCCCGCTTTGAAATGATCACCATCAAATTCCTACCAAAAACATGGGTGCAATGATTGATATTTTTAAAAGTCGGGACTGCTTTAATTGTTATTTTATCTGGTTCTTTAATCATATTATTTAGAAATTAAATAAGAATACAACATAGAACACAATAAGGTCCTTTAACTTTAAGGAATGGAATTATAAATAATATTTCTATATCTTTTGTAGACTGCTTTTTGAGTATATTCATAATGTAATTGAATGTTCTTAAAAAATTTTTTTTTTATTTGTTAATTCTCACCTGAGGATATTTTCCATTGATTTTTAGATAGAGTGGAAAGAAGGGAGGAAGGGAGGAGGAAGAAGAGTGGGGGAGGGAGGGAGAGAGAGAGAGAGAGAGAGAGAGAGAGACAGAGACACATTGTTTGGTTGCCTCCCACACAACCCTGACCAGGGCTGGAGACCAAATCTGTAACCCAGGTACGTGCCCTTGACTGGTCTGCGGGCCAATGCTCTAACTGCTGAACTAAACCAGCCAGGGATAATTGAATGTTCTTAACATAAATATTTACAGGAAAAATTCCTTATCACCTTTCCTTCTATTTCCATGACTGCCAGGAAACTCTGAATCTAAATTTGTGCTCAGTTGCAGAATAACTTTTTTTTTTTACCTTCTGTATGAATTTGTGTTTGTTTCTCATTATTGGCCATATAGGTGCATATTTCAAGTTATTTAAGAAACATGAGCATGATATATGTTTTAAGGAAATAAGCAATATCAAAACAACTTCTAAGCTACCAATTATAGTTTCTGGTGAGTGCTCTCAGGCTCATGATTTCTAAAAAGACATCCAAATTGGGAATGCAGAAGTAAAAGTGTTACTTTTTTGCAGATGATGTTATTCTGTATCTAGAAACCCCTAAAGACTCCACCAAAAAAACTATTAGAAATAATAACAAATACAGTAAAGTTACAGGATACAAAACCAATGTACAGAAATCCACTGCATTCCTATATACTAACAATGACATTTCAGAGAAATAAATGAAAAAAATAATTCCTTTTGCAACTGCAACAAAAAGAATAAAATACCTAGGAATAAACTTAACAAAGGATGTGAAGGACCTATATGCTGACACTACAAAGCATTACTAAAGGAGATTGAAAAAGACACAATGAAATGAAAAGATATTCTAGGTTCATGGATTGGAAGAATCAACATAGTTAAAAAGTCCATATTATCTAAAGAAATATACAATTCTCATCAAAATCCCAATGACATTACAAACATTTTTTAAAAATTGATTTGAGAGAGGGAAGGAGAGAGAGAGAAACATTGATTGGTTGCCTCCTATACCAGGGATCTAACCTACAACCTGGGTACCTGCCCTGTGCTGGAATCGAACCCACCACCTTTTGGTGTACAGGATGACGTTCCAACCAACTGAGTCACACTGGCCAGGGCAACAGATACAATTAAAAACAACAACAACAAAACCCAAAAAAGACTTAGCTGATTTCCCAACAGAAACTTTGCAGGCCAGAGGGATTGGTAAGAAATATTCAAAGTGATGAAAAGCAAGGACCCACAGCCAAGATTATTCTACTCAGCAAAGCTAACATTTAAAATCAAAGGACAAAGAGCTTCCCAGAGAAGAAAAAGCTAAAGGAGTTCATCACCACCAACCAGTATTACATAAAAAGTTAAAGGATCTTCTTTAAGAAGAAGAAAAGAAAAAAAAAAAAGATAAAAAATATGAACAATAGCCCTGGCCAGTTTGGCTCAGTGGTTGGAGCATTGGCCTGCGGACCAGAGAGTTCCGGGTTCGGTTCCTGCTAAGGGCACGTACCTCGGTTGCAGTTTGTCCCCCACCCCGGTTGGGGTCGTGTGGGTTGCAACCAGTTGATGTGTCTCTCTCACATCGATGTTTCTCTCTATCTCTTCCCCCTTCTCTCCTTCCTGTTCTATCTGAAGATAAATGCTAAAATGTCCTCTGGTGAGGATTAAAAAAAATATGAACAATAAAATGGCAATAAATACATATGTATCAACCAAAATAAAAAACTAAGGTACATTTACACAATGTGATACTACTCGGCCATAAAAAAAAGGAGGAAATCGTACCCTTGTGAGAGCATGCCAGTCAGAGAAAGACAAGTACCATATGATTCCATTCATATGTGAAATCTAATGAACAAAATGAGCTAACAAGCAAAATAGAGACAGACTCATAAATAGCACACTGACAGCTGTCCAGGGTGGGGTGTTGGAGGGCTGGGTGTGTGTGGGGGTGGGGTGGAGGGATAGAGCAAAAAGGAAAATAAAAGAGAAAAAAACTCATGGACTTGGACAACAGAGTGCTGATTGCTGGAGGGAGGGGAGGAGGAGAGAGGTAGAGGAGGGTATGGGGTGACAAATGGCGATGGAAGGAGACTTGATTTGGGGTGGTCAACACACAATACAGTGTACAGATGATGTGTTGTGGAATTGTGCACCTGAAACCTGTGTAATTTTGTTAACCCTAATAAATTCAATAATAAGGACAAAAGGAACTACTGAATCTAAAAAACAAAATAAACAAAGAACAGAACAGAAACACACTCATAAATACAGAGAACATTTTGATGGTTGCCAGATGGGAGGGGGGTTTGGGGTTTGGTGACAAAGGTGAAGGGATTAAAAGGTACAAATTGGCAGTTACAGAATAGTCATGGGGATGTAAAGTACAGCATAGGGAATACAGTCAATAATATTCTAATAACTGTATGGTGTCTGATGGGTACAAGATTTATCAGGATGATAACTTAGTAAATTATATAATGTTTAATCACTGGGTTGTACACCTGAAACTAATACAATATTGTATGCCAACTGTAATTGAAAAATAAAAAACTATTAAAAAAAAGAGTAATTGCAGTTGTGATGAGTTTATGAAGAAAAAGTGTACTTAGAAGGGGAAGCACAGTGACCAGAGGATGGTTGCCTTAATATTCAGATTTTGCACAATAGAAATCATACCAATACTTTCTGAGAGATGATATCTGGGAGTTTTAGATGTGTTACTGGTAGTTGGATGAGGGAAGGGGAGAGAGTGTGGAGGAAACCGATGTTTATAGAGCCTTTACTGAGTGTCATGCACTTTAATTTTATTTTTTCTTTGCATATTTATTTTGTCATGCATTTTAAATGCATTGTTTGATTTAATTTCAATAACAGCTCTGAGATAAATTACTCGCATTTGCACGTGACGATACTGGGATACAGAGAAGTCAAGTTAACTTCTCCATGCTCTCCCAGTCACTGCAGGACTGAGCTCAGACTGCTGACCCTTCCATGCATCTTGCAGCTTCTTTAGCCCTCCTAGTAGATTCTTCACATTAACCAGTAGCCTTGCTTTGCCTTAGGCCAATACACTTCAGGGATATTTTTTGTAAAAATATTAGAGAATATTATTACACAGGTCAGAGTTCCCTCTCTTCACTTGAGGCTCTCAAAGCCAATGGAAAATGAGACAATTTGTGTGTCCTAAGTGACTAGAAGAAAGTTAACATCCTTGTGATAACTTGAAATAATTTTCCTTGAAAAATCTCTATAGATAGTCAGGAAAATTAACCTTGTAAAAACTGCAGTAAGATTTCTTTGGTATATTTACCCGGGAAAATGGCCAATTCCATGAATACTCTTTTAGTTATGTGTTTTTATGCAATGCAGGGCCTTTAAATTAGATTTACAAAGTCTGGCTTTTAAGAAAATATTAAATTAAATGAAAAATATTTCAAAGTAATACAGGCATATGAGGCTGAACTATTATATATCAGTGTATACATGTATATGTATATATAGGTATAAAATGCAAGCTTTTATTCATATAATATCCTCTATGAATATAGATATGATTCACAGAGTAGAAAAGACTGACACAAATACAGGAAAGGAGAAAAAGACTGCTTTCAGGTGCAGAATATTGAATGCATAATTCAACAGTTAAAAAGAATAAATTTATGGCCAGCTGATCAGTTAACATTATTTGTAGCTTCCTGTGGTTAAATGATATAGCTAATTCCATTCTTTTTTGTGAGCCACAAACAACATTCATTTGCCAATATGAGAATTAAGCTGAAACACTCAGCAAATGGGTCTAAAAACCAACTAATAAAAGTGGAAGTTTGTGAATTTTAGCCTATCAGTGTCAGTTTCAGCCTTCACATGAAACACCAAGCCTACTTCCCAGAAATCTCTATTTCATTGGTATTCATTTAGTATTGGACATTAGTTATTTACTTATAAAATATGTACTCATTACAAAGGTCTGTGAGTGCAGTTGCATTAATTATTCATCCTAAGATTCTGAAACATGTTGGAGGATCTAAAAGGTAATTTCAACTACTGATGGGAAATGTTCCACATGAGAGCCCATCAGCAAGGTTTCAGGAAGTGGGTCATGGATTTGAAAGGCAGCATCCAATCAGGCACTTTTATCATTTCCCTTAAAATTCTCCACCATTTAGAAAAATAGAAGAGATAATTAGGAAATGTGATACCTATTTTTTCCTGAAAAAATCAATACATTAGAAATCTGTCAAAGTACATAAATATCTTATTTACTCTCTTCTTTTCCACCATATTCCCTTGAGTGACTATAGATTAAGAATCGCAGTATTATAAGATTATAGAAATCAGATTTGTTTTACTATTTTCATTGTTATAATGGAATAAGGGTGTACCATACTTTAAGTATAGCCTGTATCAATGTAGAAATCTAGGCATAAAGACAGAAAAATGAAAAGATTTTTAATTCATTTTAAGAAATGTTTAATTTCTGAATGTTTAATATTATTTTCCATGGTACTTGTTTAAGTACTAAGATCTCAATGCCTTAAAATGTTTTATTTTTATTTTTTGAGGAATTTAAGTTTACTCTGAAATAATCTAAAAATATTAGTCATTGATTTTACACACACACACACACACACACACACACGTACACATACACATATGTGTGTTACATAAAACATAAATATATATAATTGTTGAAAATTCAAGGTAGCCCTGGCTGGTGTGGCTCAGTTGGTTGAACATCATCTCATTCACCAAAAGGTTGACATTTTGGTCAGGCACATGCCCGAGTGTCAGGCTCAATCCTTAGTCGGGGATGTGCTGGAGGCAGCTAATTGATATTTCTCTCACATCGATGTTTTTCTCTCTCTCTTTCTCTCCCCATCTCCCTTCCTCTCTCTCTCAAATCAATAAAAGCATATTGAAAAACCTCAAACTATACAGAACTGTAGTAAAAAAAAACATGGGAACTTCCTTTTATTATTTCTCCCACCTTCACTTACTTCCTGAGAGATAACACTATCAACAATTTTATGAGCTTCTTTTCTCTCCTTTCTAATAATTTGTGTACTAATATACATTCATTCATTCATATTTCTTTTTTTAAATGGGATAAAGTATTAAAAAATTAAATTTATTAGAAAAATGTCTCACATGAAGGGATTATTATTTTTTGTAATCATTATTTACTCATTCTGTTTTCTTTTAGTTTCAGTTACCTAGTATAAATTTGTAGAGGCCCTTCATTAATGGTAAATCTTGTAATTTTTGTTCCATGATACCAAAGGCAAAATGCTTGGAATATATTACTGGTTTAAATTTTTTATTGTTATAATTAACAATAAAGATACATTTACATTTTCTGATTAGATAGTCTATGAGGTCATAGTCTAAAAGTAGAGGGAAGTACATAAATACATAGTATTTATTTTTCAATGAGAAGAAAGGAATATATATAATAAGAAATCTCTAACTTCCTTGGAAGACTTAGTGAACTAAAAATTAGCCCTGGTATTTCAGGAGAGTTACTGCCCTTTTGTTAAAGATGCAAAGATGCTACTTTACATGGAGAGGGAAATGGGGAGGGGAGAGGAGTAGGTCTCAACAATTTTTTTTTCCAGAAGATATTGAAAATATTTTTATCTTATGGTAAACTTTCTCTCTTTTTAAAAATTCCTAAAGTTATTTATACACATGGATAAAATAATCTGGATGGTACTGAATGGTTCTAAATATATAAAGTCCTTTGACCTTGGCCCTATGTCTACTTGACCCTATGCCTATTATCAATCCCACTCCCAGAGGTACTTTTTAAAGTGTTTCCTTATCCCCTCAAACTCAACTCCAAAATCTAATTCTTTTTATTGAAGCTGAATTTGATGAAAACCAAGAGAAAGATCTTTTATTTTCTAACAATAGGGCCCTGTGATTTAAAGATATTTGAAACTTGAGCCATAGGTTGGGACTTTTCAATTGTCAGAATGCTTCTGGGGTTCTGACTGTCATAGCTGGGATTTGTCCGTGGTAATGGATGCAGATAACAAAGGGTTACCCACATCTTTCAGCTCCTGTGTTTCTGTGGGCATGTCTGTGACTAAACAGTTAGTGGGTGAAATGTTCATTCAACACATATTTATTGAGCACATATATGAAGTCATATGAGGGCATGTTGTAGGTTTTGGGGATACAAATATGAACTAAACAAAGTACCTGTTCTTATGGAGCATAGATTTTTAATAGGGTATATTAGCAATAAGGAAGAACAAATAAATCTATAATACAATATTAGGTAGTGATAAATTCTATAAAAAGTATATTGCATAACAGTTTGTATTTTAGATAGAGAGCCAGGGAGGCCTTTATGAGAACCTAAATTCAAATGGAAACCAGGAACTGAGCCATTAGGAAAAGCGCTTCTGGTAGAGGGAATGTCAAGTGCAAATGTCCTGTGGCAGTAGCATAGGGTTCTTTGAGGAACTTCACAAAGGCTAGTGTCCTAGAGTGGAGTGAGTAGAGGGGAAAATAGTAGGATTTCAAGTAAGAGACCAGAAATGTGACCAGGGAACAAACCACATGGGATTTAAAGGCAATGGAAAGAACTTTTGATTCATTTGATATGATGGGAAACAATTGGAGCGTTTTGAGCAAGAGATGATACCATCTGTTTCACATTTAAAAGAATTGATTGCTGTATGTCTATTTATATGCTACAGTTGGAAATCTTGGTATAGAAAGCACCAGGTATGGGTAAATATAGACTTTGGAAATGTAGGCAAGTATCAGGCTCATGCTGGAATATCTCTGTAAGTTTTTTCAGGCCCAGGATGCTTTTTCTGAACTATTAAAACAGGTCAAGGAGGAAGAGTGGAAGCTAAAGGCAGGCTGGCAGAGCAGCAAAAGCACACCCTAGGAAGCACACAAATTCCTGGCATGTGCAGGCCCTGAGACAGGAGTTTGAAAGGAGGACCACACGCAATATTTCTAAATACTTAAAAGTTATTAATCAAGCTAAAAATGCATTATGTACGTATACTTTGATGGGCACCCCTTCAAAATTACCTGGAAGCCAAAGTTTAAATTCAATATTCTTGGACTTTGTAGAGTTCTAGTACTAAGCATAGCACTATAGGATTGTCCTGTTCTTGACCCAAGGCCTGTGTTTTTTCTTTTACTACTGTGGCTACATGCCTCACACACATATGTGTTTACACTACAGCCCTGTGTTCAAGCTCAGTCCACACCCTCTACACATGGCCATTCTTTGGCCATCACTAAGGCCTAGGTCGTGCACATGGTGGGCACAGTGTGATGTTCATGGCAATGCACTACTCAGGAATGCCTTCAAGGAAGGACTGTGGTCCCTGCGCTGAGAGTGTTGTTGGCAGATAGTCTTCAGGTGATGCCCTTTGGGGATTCCTCTTAACTTTTACTTCCCCCAGACAGTGCTCATGTAATGACTAGTTGAGGTAGGTCTATGCAAGACTGGACATTTAGGCCCAGCATGCGACAACTCTGATAGACCATGTAGCTCCAGGCAAGATTTTCTAATTCTAGCTAAAGGAAGAGTGGAGAAAGAAATATGGGCCATTTCTGAGTTGGGGGAGGTGCTAAAGATGAGTAGTTAAAGGCTCTTGATAAGATGAACCAGCCCCACCTCCAAAGGCCTCAAAACTTGACTGAGGGGCCAGAGTGAACCGGAGTTCATAAGTGTGGTGTAACAAGTGCTATAAAAACTAGTCAAAGGATCAAATGGCATTTCTCCATGAGTACCACAGAACCCTTATTCTAGGATATATTGTATCATGACTGGAGAGGAACAGTGTTTTAGAACAATTCTGAGGTATATTGTATGTTTGTCCTCCAAATGGCAAAAGTTGTTATTTTTTTAGTTAACTTAAATATGAAAAAATAATTTTGAAAGTTCTTTCATCCAGATAAAGACTGTATCTGGATACCATTCAACCCAACAAGTCTTTTTGGTCTACACCAACTTCTTATCTTTATCACCTCACACACCATGCACAAGCTTATCAAAATGGACTCTCCTTCTCATACCTGGGAGAGATATTTTTCAGTGTTTGTTTCAAGTGAATTACTTTAACTTTTTGTATATTTTTAAATTAAAAAACATGTAACAGAACCACAAGCAAAATTAACATTAGATAATACATTAATATGTCAACACCTGAAAAGATTAAATGTGAAAAATTGCATGATTATTTCAGTAAAAGAAAATAAATGTAAATATTTAATACAATTTAGCTTCCATTTATGATTAAAAAAAAACTCCTGACAACTTAGAGCAGAAGGAAATTCCTTAACCTGATAGGAGTATATTACAGAAAATTACAACAAATATAAATTTAGTGGTGAAATATTGAAAGCATTCCCTTTAATACTAGGCATAGATCAAGAAACCTGGCAGTTGTTGCTATTCAGCACAGTGATTAAGGCCCAATTCAGGGCAGTTAGGCTAGGGACAGAAGGAGAATTTCTAATTATTGGGGAAAAATTAATTAAAACTGCCAGTTGTGACCACTCGAAAAAGATGGCGGTGGGCAGGACCGGAGGGAGGATGAGTGTGTGAGAGAGTGAGCTAGTATGTGAGAGAGTGTGAGTGGACATGAAGGTGGACTACCAAACTCGTGCAGTGCAGAGATGCTGAGCAGCAGGTTCCTGTGCTGTGGATGGGAGCAGCCAGCTACCGCGGTAAGCTGCTCTTCAGGGCGCTTCTCCCTGCGCTGCAGGGAGGTCCCACCATTTTGGAAGACCCCGGGTCTTCCCTGGGAGGAGGCAGTAGAAGTGGCTAGGGCCCAGCAACCTGAGCCCACCAGTGCACCTGGCACCCTCAGACCAGTGGACACCCTGTGTCAACACAGACCAGTGCACAGTAGCGGAGCTGCCAAGGTGCCGGTTGCGGAAGCTGCAAATGGCCAGGAGCCCAGCACCATCCCCCACAGTAGCAGCCTGATCAGTCAAGATATACCCCCAGCAACAGAGGCTGGGGAGCAGACATCCATCCCCAGGCAATAGAAGCACAGACCAGCAGCAGAGAACCATCCCCAAAAACTACAGCAAAACCTGAGCAGGAGTTGAACCCCACAGGGCAGCAGCACTCCCCAGCTGCCAGAGGCAGGACCTGGGGCTCCACAGAGACCTGTGCGACCCAGCGGACCACAAGAGCTGTGGGAAGCCAGGGCTCGAGAGGGACTGGTGCGATCCAACTGCCTGTGGGACCGGCGGGGTGCTAGGGCACCAGAGAAGCCTGCGCGACCCAGCTGCCCACAAGATAAGCGTGGAGACAGGTCTCCAAATGGTCAATGCAATCCAACCGCCTGTGAGACCTGTGGGGTGCTGGGGCACCAGAGAGGTCTGCGCGACCCAGCTGCCCACAAGATAGGTGTGGGGCCCGGACAGTACGATCCAGCTGCCCAAAGATCTTCAGGGAGCCAGGGCTCCAGTGAGGCCTATGCAACACAGCCACCCACAGTACGGGCAGGGAGCACGGCTCCAACAGTGCCTGAGCTATACAGCTAAAGGTGGCACCAGTGACCAGCTGGGAACACAGCTCCAGAGGGGCTCACGTGATCCAGCAGCAGCACCTACCAGGACACACCAATATCAGCCCCCAGTAGTCAATCCTCCAGGATCCACAGCGGGCAAGAGGCGACATGCAACAAAACAGTGTGGGAGGCACAATAGCCTTATTTGATATACAGTGAGCTGCCTACATATCCAAACATCCCTCACCGGGTCTAGAGCTACCAGACGGCTATAATGGGGAGACAAAGAAACAACACCCAAAGGAAAGAAAAAAGGAATCACCAGAAAAGGAACTATAGGAAATGGAAGACAGCAACTTGTCAGATAAAGAATTCAAGGCAATAATTTTAAGGGTGCTCAAACAGTTTGGTGAGAACTACAAGCAACTTAATAAGAATTATGAAGAGCTCACTGGGAACTACTTCAGCTTAAAAAAAGAGGTAGAAGCTACGCATAAAGAGGTAGAAGCTATGCATAAAAATCAAGAGGAAATAAAGAATGACATAGCTGTTATGAAAAATACCTCAGAAGGGTTCAGTAGTAGATGAGAAGAAACTGAAGACTGAATCAGTGACTTAGAAGACAAGGTAGAGAAAAATACCCAAATAGAGCAGCAAATGGAAAAAAAAATTTAAAAAGCAGGAGGAAAGTTTAAGGGAGCTGTGGGACAATACGAAATGTAACAACATTCGCATTATAGGAATACCAGAAGGAGAAGAATCAGAGAAAGGAATAGAAACTTGTTTGAAGAAATAATGAGAGAAAACTTCCCTAAACTGGTGAAGGAAAAAGTCACACAAGTCCAGGAAACACAGAGAGTCCCAAGCAAGATGAACCCCAGAAGACCTACAGCTAGACACATCATAACAAAAATGGCAAACATGAAAGACAAAGAAAGAATCTTAAAGGAGGCGAGAGAGAGACAGAAAGTTACCTACAAGGGAGCTCCCATTAGACTGTCAGCTGATTTCTCAATAGAAACGATGCAGGCCAGAAGGGAGTGGCATGAAGTGTACAAAGTAATGCAGGGCAAAGGTCTGAATCCAAGACTACTCTATCCAGCAAGGCTATCATTCAAAATTGAAGGAGAAATAAAGAGCTTCACGGATTAAAAAAAGCAGCTAAAGGTATTTACCACTACCAAACCAGCACTGCAAGAAATGCTGAAGGGACTGTTGTAAGAAGAAGAAGAAACAGAGAGAGAGAGAGAGAGGAACACAGACATAAAATAAAAATGACAACTAATAACTATATCAATAATAACCTTAAATGTAAATGGCATGAATGCTCCAATCAAAAGACATAGGGTAGCTGACTGGATAAGAAAACACAACCCATATATATGCTGTCTACAAGAGACCCACCTCACAACAAAAGACTCACACAGGATGAAAGTGAAGGGATGGAAAAAATTTTCCAAGCAAATGGAAATGAAAAAAAAAAAAAAAGCTGGGGTAGCAATACTCATATCTGACAAGATAGACTTCAAAACAAGGGCCATAATAAGGACAGAGAAGGTCACTACATAATATTAAAAGGATCAATCCAACAAGAGGATATAACCCTGATAAACATATACGCTCCAAATACGGGAGCACCAAAATATATTAAAAAACTTCTGGAGGACTTCAAGGGAGAGATCAATAGCAACACGATCATAGTGGGTGATTTTAACACACCACTGACACGACTGGATAGATCTTCTAGACAAAAAATTAACAAGGATATTGAGTCCTTACAAGACAAACTAGATCAGTTGGATGTCATTGATATTTACAGAACATTTCACTCCAAAGCTGCAGAATATACATTCTTCTCAAGTGCACATGGGATATTCTCAAAGATAGACCACATGTTAGGACACAAAGCAAGTCTCTACTAATTCAAGAAAATTGAAATCATATCAAGCATCTTCTCAGATCACAATGGCATGACACTAGAACTCAATTACAACAAAAACATTCAAACATTTGGAGGCTAAATAGCATGTTATTAAACAATGAATGGGTTACCAACCAGATCAAGGAAGAAATTAAAATCTTCCTGGAAACCAATGAAAATAAACACACAACAACACAAAAACTATGGGATGCAGTGAAAGCAGTCCTGAGAGGGAAGTTCATAGCACTACAGGCCTACCTCAAGAAACAAGAAAAGTTCCTAATTGACTCTCTAACCCTACAACCTAAAGAACTAGAAAATAAACAAAAAGAAAAACTCAGAGCAAGTAGGAGGAAGGAAATAGTAAAGGTCAGAGCAGAAATAAATGACATAGAGACTAAAAAAAAAAAAGTTCAATTCAAAAGATCAATGAAACAAAAAGGTGGTTCTTTGAAAAGATAAACAAGATCGATGGACCATTAGCTAGACTCATCAAGAAACAAAAAGAGAGAAACCAAATAAAATCAGAAACAAAAGAGGAAAAGTAACAACTGACACCACAGAAATGCAAAGGATCATTGAAACATACAATAAACAATTATATGCCAACAAATTGGACAACCTAGGAGAAATGGACAAATTTCTAGAAACACACAGCCTCCCAAAACAGAAGCAGGAAGAGATAGAAAACTTGAACAGACCAATAACAACAAAGGAAATTGAAGACGTAATTAAGAAACTCCCAGCAAACAAAAGCCCACGCCTAGATGGCTTCACGGGGGAGTTTTACCGAATATTCAAAGAAGAACTAATACCCATTCTCCTCAAACTATTCCAAAAAATCCACGAAGATGGAACACTTCCAAACTCATTTTATGAGGCCAGCATAACCCTAATTCCAAAACCGGATAAAGACACTACAAAGAAAGAAAACTACAGGCCAATATCCCTGATGAACACAGATGCTAAAATCCTTAACAAAATATTAGCAAATTGGATCCAGTAATACATCAAAAAAATTATTCATCATGACCAAGTGAGTTTAATCCCAGGCATGCAAGACTGGTACAATATTTGCAAATCAATAAATGTGATACACCACATAAACAAAATGAAAGATAAAAACCATATGATCATATCAATAGATGCTGAAAAAGCATTAGACAAAAGCCAGCACCCATTTCTGATAAAAACGCTCAGCAACGTGGGAATAGAGGGACCATATCTCAACATAATAAAGGCCATATATGAAAAACATACAGCCAACATCATTCTCAATGGGCAAAAACTAAAAGCATTCCCGTTAAGAATGGGAACAAGACAGGGATGCCCACTTTTGCCACTCTTATTTAACATAGTACTGGAAGTCTTAGCCACAGCAATTAGAAATGAAGAAAAAATAAAAGGGATCCAAATTGGAAAAGAGGAAGTGAAACTGTCATTATTTGCAGAATACATGATATTGTACATAGAAAACCCTAGAGACTCCATCAACAATCTACTAGACTTAATAAATGAATTTGGCAAAGTAGCAGGATACAAAATTAACGTCAAGAAGTTGACAGCATTCTTATACACCAATGATGAAATCACAGAAAGAGAAACGAAAAAACAATCCCATTTACCATCGCAGCAAAAAATTAAGATACCTAGGAATAAACTTAACCAAAGAAGTAAAGGACCTCTTCTCAGAAAACTACAGGTCATTGAAAAAAGAAATAGAGTAAGATATAAAAAAATTGGAAACATATACCTTGTTCATGGATTGGAAGAATTAACATCATTAAAATGTCCTTACTACCCAAAGCAATCTATAGATTCAGTGCAATCCCCATCAAAATACCAACGACATATTTCACAGAACTAGAAGAAACACTCCAAAAGTTTATATGGAACCAAAAGAGACCCCAAATAGCCACAGCAATCTTGAAAAAGAAGAACAAAGTAGGAGGGATCACAATACCAGATTTCAGGTTATACTACAAAGCCACTGTAATCAAAACAGCCTGGTACTGGCACAAGGACAGGCAGATAGATCAATGGAACAGAATAGAGAACCCAGAAATTGACCCAAGACAATATGCTCAATTAATATTTGACAAAGGTGGCAAGAGCATACAGTGGAGTCAAGACAGTCTCTTCAATTAATGTTATTGGGAAAATTGGACAGCTACTTGCAAAAAAATGAAGCTAGACCACCAATTTATACCATACACGAGAATAAACTCAAAATGGATAAAATACTTAAATGTGACTTGTGAATCCATGAAAATTCTAGAAGAAAATGCAGGCAACAAAATTTCAGACATCATACGCACCAGAATTTTCACTGATACAACATCTAAGGTAGGAGAAACAAAGGAAAAAATGAACACATGGGACTATGTAGCCTTTATGTTGAGATATGATCCCTCTATTCACACATTGCTGAGTGTTTTTATCAGAAATGGGTGCTGGATATTGTCAAATGCTTTTTCAGCATCTACTGATATGGTCATATGGTTTTATCTTTCATTTTGTTTATGTGGTGTATCACATTTATTGATTTGCAAATATTATACCATCCTTGCATCCCTGGGGTGATTCTCACTTGGTCATGGTGAATAATTATTTTGATGTATTACTGGATCCAATTTGCCAATATTTTGTTAAGGATTTTAGCATCTGTGTTCATCAGGGATATTGGCCTGTAGTTTTCTTTCTTTGTAGTGTCTTTAGCTGGTTTTGGAATTAGGATTATGCTGGCCTCATAAAATGAGTTTGGAAGTGTTCCATCTTCTTGGATTTTTTGGAATAGTTTGAGGAGAATGGGTATTAGATCTTGTTTGAGTGTTCAGTAAAAGTCCCCTGTGAAGCCATCTGGGCCTGGGCTTTTGTTTGCTGGGAGTTTCTTAGTTACATCTTCAATTTCCTTTGTTGTTATTGGTCTGTTCAAGTTTTCTATCTCTTCCTGCTTCTGTTTTGGGAGGCTGTGTGTTACTAGAAATTTGTCCATTTCTCCTAGGTTGTCCAATTTGTTGATGTATAATTTTTCATAGTATGTTTCGACGATCCTTTGTATTTCTGTGGTGTCAGTTGTTACTTTTCCTCTTTTGTTTCTGATTTTGTTTATTTGGTTTCTCTCTTTTTGTTTCTTGATGAGTCTGGCTAATGGTCCATCGATCTTGTTTATCTTTTCAAAGAACCAGCTTTTTGTTTCATTGATCTTTTGAATTGAGCTGTTTTTTTAGTCTCTATGTCATTTATTTCTGCTCTGACCTATACTATTTCTTTCCTTCTACTTGCTCTGGGCTTTTTTGTTTGTTTGTTTTCTTTCTAGTTCTTTAAGTTGTAGGGTTAGAGAGTCAATTAGGAATTTTTCTTGTTTCTTGAGGTAGGCCTGTAGTGCTATGAACTTCCCTCTCAGGACTGCTTTCACTGCATCCCATAGTTTTTGTGTTGTTGTGTGTTTATTTTCATTGGTTTCCAGGAAGATTTTAATTTCTTCCTTGATCTGGTTGGTAACCCATTCATTGTTTAATAACATGCTATTTAGCCTCCAAATGTTTGAATGTTTTTGTTGTAATTGAGTTCTAGTGTCATGCCATTGTGATCTGAGAAGATGCTTGATATGATTTCAATTTTCTTGAATTAGTAGAGACTTGCTTTGTGTCCTAACATGTGGTCTATTTTTGAGAATATCCCATGTGCACTTGAGAAGAATGTATATTCTGCAGCTTTGGAGTGAAATGTTCTGTAAATATCAATGACATCCAACTGATCTAGTTTGTCTTGTAAGGACTCAATATCCTTGTTAATTTTTTGTCTAGAAGATCTATCCAGTCGTGTCAGTGGTGTGTTAAAATCACCCACTATGATCGTGTTGCTATTGATCTCTCCCTTGAAGTCCTCCAGAAGTTTTTTAATATATTTTGGTGCTCCCGTATTTGGAGCGTATATGTTTATCAGGGTTATATCCTCTTGTTGGATTGATCCTTTTAATATTATGTAGTGACCTTCTCTGTCCTTATTATGGCCCTTGTTTTGAAGTCTATCTTGTCAGATATGAGTATTGCTACCCCAGCTTTTTTTTTTTTTTTCATTTCCATTTGCTTGGAAAATTTTTTCCATCCCTTCACTTTCATCCTGTGTGAGTCTTTTGTTGCGAGGTGGGTCTCTTGTAGACAGCATATATATGGGTTGTGTTTTCTTATCCAGTCAGCTACCCTGTGTCTTTTGATTGGAGCATTCATGCCATTTACATTTAAGGTTATTATTGATATAGTTATTAGTTGTCATTTTTATTTTATGTCTGTGTTCCTCTCTCTCTCTCTCTCTGTTTCTTCTTCTTCTTACAACAGTCCCTTCAGCATTTCTTGCAGTGCTGGTTTGGTAGTGGTAAATACCTTTAGCTGCTTTTTTTAATCCGTGAAGCTCTTTATTTCTCCTTCAATTTTGAATGATAGCCTTGTTAGATAGAGTAGTCTTGGATTCAGACCTTTGCCCTGCATTACTTTGTACACTTCATGCCACTCCCTTCTGGCCTGCATCGTTTCTATTGAGAAATCAGCTGACAGTCTAATGGGAGCTCCCTTGTAGGTAACTTTCTGTCTCTCTCTCGCCTCCTTTAAGATTCTTTCTTTGTCTTTCATGTTTGCCATTTTTGTTATGATGTGTCTAGCTGTAGGTCTTCTGGGGTTCATCTTGCTTGGGACTCTCTGTGTTTCCTGGACTTGTGTGACTTTTTCCTTCACCAGTTTAGGGAAGTTTTCTCTCATTATTTCTTCAAACAAGTTTCTATTCCTTTCTCTGATTCTTCTCCTTCTGGTATTCCTATAATGCGAATGTTGTTACATTTCGTATTGTCCCACAGCTCCCTTAAACTTTCCTCCTGCTTTTTAATTTTTTTTTCCATTTGCTGCTCTATTTGGGTGTTTTTCTCTACCTTGTCTTCTAAGTCACTGATTCAGTCTTCAGTTTCTTCTCATCCACTACTGAACCCTTCTGAGGTATTTTTCATAACAGCTATGTCATTCTTTATTTCCTCTTGATTTTTATGCATAGCTTCTACCTCTTTATGAGTAGCTTCTACCTCTTTTTTTAAGCTGAAGTAGTTCCCAGTGAGCTCTTCATAATTCTTATTAAGTTGCTTGTAGTTCTCACCAAATTGTTTGAGCTCTCTTATAATCATTGCTTTGAATTCTTCGTCTGACAAGTTGCTTTCTTCTAGTTCCTGTAGTTCCTTTTCTGGTGACTCCTCTCTTTTTTTCATTTAGGTGTTATTTCTTTGTCTCACTATTTTAGCAATGTGGTAGTTCTAAGCCCGGTGAGGGATGTTGGAGTGTCTAGGTAGGTCAATGTGTATCAACTAAGGCTGCTGTACCTCCTAGTCTGTTTTGATGTATGGCATCCCTTGCCAGCTATGGGTCCTGGAGGATTGACACCTGGTGGCTGGTATTGGTCTGTTGTGCAGGTCTCAGCTCCCCGAGACTTGCTTTTACTTGGGCTGGGGCACCGCTCCTGATCAGCTTCTGCTGATGCTGCTGGAGATGGGTCTCAGCTGCTGATATGTGCTGCTGCTGCCTGGGGTGCGTGGGTCCGTCTGTTGCACTGCTGGGTTGTGTGGGTCCCACTGGTATGTTTCTGGGGTACATGGGGTTCTGCTAGTATGCTATTGGGGTGTGTGGGTTCCACTGGCATGCTGCTGGGGTTCATGGGTCCCTCTGGTACTCTGCTGGGGTGCGTGGGTCCAGCTGGTGTGCTTCTGGGGTTTGTGGGTCCTGTTGGTAATCTGCTGGGGTT
Source organism: Tadarida brasiliensis (assembly GCA_030848825.1). Lineage (NCBI taxonomy): Eukaryota > Metazoa > Chordata > Mammalia > Chiroptera > Molossidae > Tadarida > Tadarida brasiliensis. The sequence continues at coordinate 61,319,604 of CM061258.1, forward strand.
TTGGGGTTCCACTGGCATGCTGCTGGGATTCATGGTTCCCTCTGGTACTCTGCTGGGATTCATGGGTCCCTCTGGCATGCTTCTGGGGTGTGTGGGTCCCGCTGGTGTGCTGTTGGGGTACCTTGCTGCCTGGTGGGGCTCAACTCCTGATCGGTTGCTGCTGGGGGCGAGTGTCAGATCCCAGTTCTCACTGCCAATGCTGCTGCTGTTGCCAGGGGTTGCTCTCAGGTCCCAATCCTTTAATGCTGTTGGGGGCTCAGGATGCTCCGCACCTGGGACTTTGCTGCTGCTGGGGGGAGGGGCTCTACTCCAACTCCACTGCTGCAGTTGTCAGGGGCAGGTCTCAGCTGCCCTAGTCCTGCTGCTTGGGCTGGGGCACTGCTCCTGATCATACTTTTCTGATGCCACTGGGGATGGGTTTCAGCTGCCAATCTGAGCTGCTAATGCCTGTTGGGGGTAGGGCTCTACTCCTGCCCAGTCACTGTTGCTGTTGGGGGAGGTGCCAGGCTCCCAAGCTGGTGCTAATGCAGCTGGGAGCCTGGGTGAGCCGCAGATGCTGTTGGGGGAGGGGTTCTGGCTCCCGGCCAGTTTTGGCTACTGCAGCAGATACCTTGATAGCGCTGCTACTATGCGCTGACTGTGTGGATACAGCTGAGTCCACTGGACTGATGGTGCAAGGTGCTCTGGTGGACTCAGGTCGCTCAGCCCTAGCCACTCCCTGTTTCTTCCTCCCAGGGAAGACACAGGATCTTCCCAAATCTACTATGTTCAACTATATTATATAAGATTATTTTCTCCTCAAAAGATATGCTACAAGTTGTGAGAAGGTATTTAAAATATATATAACTGACAAAATTAGTTCTCAGGATATATGAAAATAAAAAATAGATAACCTAGTAGAAAAACTGACAGAACACATGAATAGGAGACAGGAATAAAAAGAGAAATAAAACATGAAACTATGAAATATTTTACACTCATGAAAAGCAAGGAAATGTAACACTAGGATGAGATACCACTTTATAACCACTGGACAGGCAAAAGTTAAAATGGGAGATTACAAATTTTGAAGAGGATGTGGAGCACTAAGACTCAATTAAGCTGAAGTATGTAGAAATTGGTGCAATCACTTTGAAAAAGAACATTACTAGTAAAGGTGATTATGTGAATACCCTGTGACTCAGCAGGTGCACCTGTAGGTGTATACCATAGAGGAGCTCTTACAGAGGAACATCAGTATACAAGATTACTCAGAGCACTGTCATTTGTTATAACAAAAACAGTTGAAGGGGCAACAAAAACAATACCAATAATAATAGAACAACAACAAAAAACTGACACAACCCAAGTCTGTATCAACAGTAGAGTAGTAAAATGAAGCATATTTATTCGTATCCACTTTTTGCCTCAAATTTGCTAAAATTATCTTGTCTACTGATCACTTCCATTTCCAGTCTCAATACTTCTCAATGTCTAGTCCTTGTTATTTCTATTTCTATTATTTCAATGTGATTTTAGGAAGGAGGGGAAGTGAATGTGTATAATTTGCCATTTTGAACTACAAATATTTAAAAAGATGTGAAGAATCAAATTATAGTTTCCAAGAAATTAAGATTGTGTGTGTGTGTGTGTGTGTGTGTGTTTTAGATGTACCTTAAATTTGAAGATATAAATGGTTTGATAAGTCTGCAGCTAGGTATTATGTTCAGGTTATGTTCTGATGTCATACAAATATTGTAGGTGCATGCATTAGTTTTGCAAGGAATAATCTTAATTTAGTTTGAGATATCCCAATTGTTCATTTTAAATTTAGAAAAATTTAGAGTTCCAAAGGAACAGATTATGTTTTAATTATTGCATTTCAGAGTCACAAAATATTCAGTCATTTTTACCACTAGAATATGTTCTATAAGGATATAAAATTTAAACTGAGGTGTACTTTTCCTTCTGTTGCTAAGAGAAAAATTTTCTTGAAAGGCTTACCTAATAGAGCTGAATTTACAGACTACTTTCTAAGCAGCTCACCTCATAGCCATCATTGACTTCCATAACTTAATATAAAGAAAAATCTGTTTCTTTATAGATTATGGTTGTAAGATTTATTAGTGACTAAAACATGTAATTACCATAAATAAGCCAGTTCTGGGTTAGATTCTCCAAGGCCAAAGGGCTCACGTGACATTTTTCATTTGGGTACAGAATGGCAATTTGGGCTTATAGGATCATTGAGCCTACATTTCTAGTAGTTGACACTGATCCATTCAAAGTCTATAAAATATAGGAGATGCCTCAGATGCTTTAAAGTTTTAAAATAAATAATTCAGACACCTTATAATTTTTTGCCTGCAGGGCCTCTGAAACTAAGTGAAGGCAAACTTGGTCAATACTTAAATGGGAAATACTTGAATAAAGAGTAAAGCAAGGGATGGCTAAAGTGCCAGTATTTCACTCCTTATATTCTTATAATTTTCATGAAACAATTTCTTGGATAGTGTTAGTATTGGTTTAATGTGAGTAGCAGTTTTTCAGGTGGGACTTTTTGGTTCTTAGACCAAAGTAATAATACAAATAAAGCTGCTTGGATAAAAATTATTTAATCTTTATAATTTGGCTAAAATAACCTGTGTGGAATTAATGGAAACATTTCTAAATCTTAGTAGAATGGTGTTTTGTTTTGTTTTCAGAAATTGCATTTTAATATTTTTCCTTAATTTTCTCTTTTTATGTCCATATGTCTCAGATTAGCAAAGAAATGGATTGACGCATATTCTAAACATTTTAAATATGAAAGTGTCATAAATTCTATACTATTTACATATATATTTTTTACATAGGTGCAGATATAGTTCTTCAACAGTTGGGTAAATTTTCATATGTTGCAGAATATAGTACTTGGGATGCCTCACATTCTTTTTGCAAAGTGGTGGGATATAAAGAAATAAAACAGTATCTGAGATTTTTATTTAGTTGGTACTCATAGTGGAGAAAATAATCTGTACATATGTGCTATGTGATTGTAGGGTGGAATAAAGCAACATTAGCTATTTCTTGTCTTGTCCTTTACATTTCCTGCATCTGATCATAACTGATGGAGAAATGATAGTTAGATTTTATTTGCTGCTGTTTTCCAATATCATGTCTAGTTATATTTGAATTGTTTCTTAATCTTATATATAATGTTATATGGGTAATATAATCAAGTAAATATTTGGTGCCTTGCAATGGATTAGGTCTATTGTGGTGGTCTAAAGGGAGTTCTCCACTTATTCTGTGGCTTGAATCACATAGTGATGGTTCTCAGTCCTATCTCCAAACATGACATTTCTCCTGAGCTCCAAATTTCTAGGTTCACATTCAATTGCTTTTAACGTATGAGACGTATTTTTTAAAAATTCTGCTTGTTTAGGATCCAGCTAACTTCAAAAGAGTTTGGGAAATGTAGTCCAATGATATGCCCAGGCAGAATAGGAGCATGGATTTGGTGGACAGTTACCAGTTTCAGACACAATGCCCTACCTTTTGTAATCTTAATTTTAGTTATTGGTTTCACTTTTTTCTTAGTTTCCAAAATTGGAAGTTTTGGATATATTTTCAGTTGTTTCCACTCCTTCCACAATTATTCAGAATTGGTCATCAAATTCCACCTAATCTGTCTTTTAATTTAGTTTTTCTCTATTTCACTACTGTCTCATTATTTCCTGTATGTCAATTGCCTCTTACCTACCATCCATGAATCCTGGTCCTCCTTCCACACTGATGGAGCAGTTATATTACTGAAAAATTAAATATGAGGAGATCATCTTCACTGATTTTTAGAAAAGACCTCATGACTCACTAATTGTAAAATTCAAACAAAATTAGTTTGGTATACATTCCTCCGTGCGATCTGATCTTTATCAGCACCCACAACTCATTTGTCACCTCATGCTTGTGCTCTGTTAACACTAAGCTCTGTTTATTTATCAAATATATTATGCCCTTTATGTATTTATGAATGCTGTTTCTTCTGTCAGCAATGCCTTTTTCCAAGTGGAAAAATGCCTACTTATTTTTATATCTAGTTCAAATGTTGGCAAGGATTCTCTTATGTTCCTTTGTAGCCACTGTCACATTTTTACTTATTTGTGAATAAGACTGATCACGTTATTTGGCAATTTGCTTGTGTGTATGTGTATTATGTTAACATTTAGCTAAGTAACTGGAACATTATGGATGCTCAGTAAATGTTTACAAAATTAATAAATCACCTTAAATTAGTACAATAAGTCCTTATTTAACATCATCCATTGGTTCTTGGATGTGTGGTGAAGCAATGTATAGCAAAACCAATTTACTATAGGAAAATTGATACAAACAAAAGTTCCTAGAGCATCCCATCAACATTATAATGAAACAACGTTGAACAAAATGATGTTATTCGAGGACATTTTTGTCTTGCCATGAACTCCTCATTGGTAGTTATTGTACAGCTCCCAAGGCTTTAAGATAGTCAGAAGATTAAATAAAATCCTCAGTTTTCAATACTGTTGTTTTACTTACTTCCCCCACTTAATTTCTGATATATGAATCAACAATAGTTAGTGCTAAAGAGTTGAACTGTGACTCACTCCCAAATCATATGATCTTTTAGAGAGGATGGTTATTGAGAAGACCCACAGTTGTGCCAGTTGAAGGTCTGCCAGTAACCCCGGCCATGCAGCATTCCCTATGATTTAGAGCAATATCAATCATTGTGGCTTTTAGCCAAATCTCTCTAAGTGCCAGAAATAGGAATATGTTAAAAGGAGAGTTTTATTTTTATTTTTTTAAAATTTGAGGCAGTGATCTCATGATTGCTCATAATTAGGATTGACTTGTTTAGGCCACCTGGTCTCATCTATTTAATGCTTTCGAAGCCCTGGCCTGCTTCCTTTTCTTTAAATGGGATCAAAAGGCACATGGGGGAACCATATTGATACCTCTAAATGGAAATATACCTTCAGTTGGTGAGACCTTGTTTTTCAATATTTAGTATTCAGCAGCAGTTTTAAAAAACTGTAAAGAACATCCTCTTAGAATCACAATGTCCTGCTTCCTACAGCAGTCCTTATTAAACCTCTGAATTCCCAGGTTCTGGAGCCTGTCTTTCCAATCCTACCTTCCTAATTTTTGTGACCTCCTGGGACTTTTATATGGATGTTATCTATGTAATTTTTGCTTACGAGGCTTTATCCCTGGCCCCTTATGACTGTCCCTGCTATTATATAAAATTTCAGAAAACCTGTTAAAACCTATATGTAGTTCCCTATATGTAACTTTTCTCTTCACCTCTCTGCAATAGATTGTCTTGAAAATAACTTTTAATTTGATTGGCTCTAAATGAAAAGAAAGGAAGAAAATATATGGAATGGGTCAGAAGCCAAGAAATGCCCTCAATGATTTTGCCAGCAATACAAGAGTTGCCATATTTCCATCTGGCTTTAGAGGATTGGCTGGAACACAAACACAATATAGTGCCTGTCCTTTCAGATAGTGCAATTTACTTAAACTATGAAATGTTGTTTTATTAAAAGTGAATATATAGCACTGGCTGGTTTGGCTCAGCGGTTAGAGCCTCAGGCTGCAGACTGAAGAGTCACAGGTTTGATTCTGGTCAAGGGCACATACCTTGGTTGCGGTTTGGTCCCCGGCCCTGGTCAGGGTTGTGCTGGAAGCAACCAATAAATATGCTTCTCTCACATCAATGTTTCTCTCTCTCTCTCTCTCTCTCCCCCCCCTCCTCCTCCCTCCCTCCCTCCCACTCTGTCTGGAAATAAATGAAAAAATATCCTCGGATTAGGATTAAAAAAAAAAGTGAATATGTAAAATAACTCGGAAATCGATGATATTTTATCTGTGGAGTGAAAAATGTGTATTTTTCTGTTCATTGTGTCTTTGAGGAAACTAGCCATTCTTCATTCTTGCTCAGTGTAACCCAGATGGACTGAACTCAGCATGGCTCCAGGGTGGGCATGTGAACCAAGTCTTGCCAATTAGTTATTACACACCCCAGGAGAGAACAAACGACTCAAAGGTGGGTATGTTGTTCAAAGTGAATCCATGTCAGTTTTGAGACTTTAGCAGAAACTACTGAAAAAGAGACTCCCTTTTACTAAACTGATTGAAAGTTTCCTTGGAGCTACTGGTGGCATTCTTACCCACTGCATGAGGAAGCCACATTTGACAGTAAAGCTGAGACAGAGAACGTAAAGATGTAGAGACAGAATTCCAATTAATTTGTTGGAGTTACTGGATTTAGCACTGACTTAGGCAGGTGAAGTTATTGATCCCTTTTTTGTTTTAAGCTGGTTTGAATTAAGTTTTTGTCCTTTGTAATTAAAAGAGACTTGGCTAATTAAGTCTTTAATTTGAATATAGCTTTTTGATGAGAAGTTTAACAGTGTTGTAATTAATATGCTTACTTTTCTTGTTGGAAATAATGTAAGGGTTTTAAGCCATTGTTTCTTTTTTTTTTTTTTATATGTAAAACTTTTTATTTTTTATTTTTATTTTTTGACTTTTTATTAATTTATTTTTGTTACAGATGTTTCTCCTTTTTTCCCTATTGACACCCTCCTCCCCATCCCCCGACCCCATCCCCAGCCCTGTTGTCCATGTCCATCAGCTATGCATACATGCGCATAGGTTCTGTGGTTTATCTCCTCCCTCCCCCCTCCCCCCCTCCTCTGAGGGGTGTCAGTCTATACCCGACTTCCACATCTCTGGGTCTACCCTGTTCCTCAGACTGTTATGTTCATTATATTCCACAAATAAGTGAGATCATGTGATATTTGTCTTTCTCTGTAAGCCATTGTTTCTTATTTTGCTTACATAATATGCAGTCCCACTGAGAAGACACTACCATGCTAACAAAACAGCTGATTACATCTTGTTGAAGTTTTAAAACATGGTAGTTCTCAGACAAATTTGAAGACCAATTAATTACATTGTTTTCTACATGGGCTCTGTGGATCATAAGCATCTATTTTTTTCTTTTTAAATTAAATTTATTGGGGTGACATTGGTTAATAAGATCCAGGTTTCAAGTGTACATTTCTATGATACTTGATTTGTATATTGCATTGTGTGCCTACCACCCAAAATCAAATGATCTTCTGTCACCATATATTTGGCCCCCTTTATCCTTTACTATTAAATATTTTTTTCTTTATTGATTTTAGAGAGAGGAAGGGAGAGGGAGAGAGAGATAGAAACACCAATGAGAGAGAACATTGATTGGCCACCTCCTACATGCACCCCACTGGGGATTTGGTCCATAACCTGGGCATGTGCTCTGACCGGGAATGGAACCAGTGACCTCTTGGTACATGGATTGATGCTCAACCACTGAACCATACCAGTTGGGCTTATCCTTACTATTGCCTACACCCTTCCCTCTGGTAACCACCATATTGTTGTCTGTGTCTATGAGTTTCAGTTTTATATCCCACATGAGTGAAATCATATGGTTCTTAGGTTTTTCTGACTGGTTAATTTCGCTTAGCATAATATTCTCAAGGTCCACCCATGTTTTTGCCAATGACAATATATCATCTTTCTGGCTGAGTAGTATTCCATAGTATATATGTACCACATCTTCTTTATCCAATCGTCTATTGAAGGCAATTTGGTTGTTTCCTTGTCTTAGCCACCATGAATAATGCTGCAATGAACATAGGGGTGCATGTATATTTGTGAATAAATGTTTTCAAATTTTTCAGATAGATACTCAGAAGAAAGATTGCTGGGTCATATGGTAACTCTACTCTTAATTTTTTGAGGAACTACTATACTGTTTTCCATAGTGGCTCTACCAGTTTACATTCCCACCAGCAGTAAATGAGGGTTCCTTTTTCTCCACAACCTCTCCAACACTTGTTATTACCTGTCTTATTGATATTAGCCATTCTAACAGGTTTGAGGTGGTATCTCATTGTAGTTTTGATTTGCATTTTCTTAATAACTAGTGAAGTTGAGCATCTTTTCATGTATCTATTGGTCATTTGTATGTCTTCTTGGCAGAAATGTCTGTTCAGATTCTCTGTCCATTTTTTAATTGTATAGTTTGTTTGGTGATGAGTTATATGTGTTCTTTGTATATTTTGGATATTAACCACTTGTCAGAGCAATTGTTTGGAAATATCATCTTCCATTTGGTTGGTTGCCTTTTTGTTTTGTTGGTGGTTTCTTTTGCTGTGCAGAAGCTTTTTAGTTTGATATAATCCCATTCATTTATTTTTGTCTTTACCTCCCTTGCCTTTGGGGTCAAATTCATCAAATCTTCTCTAAGGCCAAGTTACATACATTTAGTGCCTATGTTTTCTTCTTTGTAATATATTGTTTCAGATATTATACTTAGGTCTTTGATTCATTTTGAATTAATTTTTGTACACAGGGACAAACTGTAGTCCAGTTTTATTCTTTTGCACGTGGCTTTCCAATTTTCTCAGTACATTTATGGAAGAGGCTTTCTTTTCTTCATAGTGTATTTTTGGTTCCTTTGTCAAAAATTATTTGCCACATACATGTGGTTTTATTTCTGGGCTCTCAGTTCTGTTCCATTGGTCTGTGTGTCTGTTTTTATGTCATTACCATGCTGTTTTGATTGTCATTGCTGTGTAGTATAATTTGAAGTCAGGTAGTGTGATACTTCTGACTTTGTTCTTTTTTTCTAAGGATTGCATTGACTATTCAGGGTCTATGGTGGTTTCATACAAATCTAATGCTTTTTTGTCCTATTTCTTTAAAAAATGCCATTGGGATTTTGATGGAGATTGCATTAAATATGTATATTGTTTGGGTAATATAATTATGTTAATTATGTTGTTTCTTCCAATCCATGAACACAGAATAGCTTTAAATTTCATTGTGTCTTTTTCAATCTTTTTAATAATGCTTTATAGTTTTCAGTGTATAGGTTCTTCGCATCCTTTGTTAAGTTTATTCCTAGATATTTTGTTCTTTTTTGTTACAATTGCAAAGGAATTTTAAAAAATTTCTTCTTCTGACATTTCATTTTTAGTTTATAGGAATACAGTAGGTTTCTTTACATTGATTTTGTATCCTGCAACGTTACTGTATTTGTTTATTGTTTCTAAAAGGTTTTTGGAGAAGTCTTTAGGACTCCAGTCATCCAGTCCTGGACTTTTATTTTTTGGGGAGATATTTGATGGTTATTTCAATTTCCTCACTGTTAATTGGTCTATTTAGATTTTCCAACAATTCTTAATGATTCATAAGTGCCTATTTTTTAATATCATGAAGGAAAACTTTTCTCTCTCTTTATTTTCTGTGAATATAGATAAATAGTAATGGTCCCTTCAGAATGTACCTAAACCATGGAAACATGCTTAAATGCATTTGAAGTTTCACTGGGATTCTGACAGTTATGTGCCCTGTAGCAATTAAAGAAATAGTTAGATAAAGGATTTTCTACCTTTTGTGTCCTGTGAATTTTCATTCCACTCTTTGACCCGTTACCAAACTTGAGATGGCACATTGGCCATTTCTTAACTCAGATCTTGTCCTTTCAGATTTCCAAGGCTGCCTTTTGAATTTCTTTGTTGTCTAATGAATACATGAGTTTGTTTCTGAGTAAATTTCCGGAATGAAGGAGAGCTTGGAAAACATCTCATTATCACAAAAACACGGTTTTTTATGAGCTCTATTCCATATGTAAATACCCACTCATTTGAGTTTCTTTTCAATGTTTGCCATTTCAGTTTGTATACATCTACATATTTATATATAAATTATTCCACACACTTTAGGAGAAACTATTACGGGGGTGGGAAACATTATGTTAAATAATTATCATTTTACAATTTGAAATACTTTTTTCTTTTGCTGTTTTAGAAACACTACCCTTTATGGCTTATGTAGTAGTTACATTGAAAGTTCTACAGTTCAGATCCCTGCAATTCAAATAACGTATCTTATTCTTGAATAATTAAAGTTCATTGTAATTGGAGATTTCTGTAGAAACTAGTCAGCATATTTCCATGATCTCTCTACCTTGTCTGTTCAATTGATGAGTTACTGTTTCCAAACTTCTCTGAGAGAAATGCACCTCACAGCTTGTGATGCAAATTAAGCACATACAGGATTATGTATTTATACACATAGAGCAGTATTTGTGGTGGTGCTTGTGTATGAAAATGATGCTTATGACCTCTGCTTACTATCTGATCATATTATACCACTCCTTAAAATTATGAAATGAGACTCCATGGGATGAAAAATAAGTTCTGCACCCATGCATGCTGTCATGCCTTACCTCTTGCATTCCCTTATTTTAATTCTACTAACCAGTCCCAGGATCACATGTGATTTCAGAGTGCTGGGCTTTTGCTCAGGCTGTTGTCTCAATCTGTAGTGCTCTCTCTGCTTGTTTTTGTCCCTGGCAGACTCAAATCTCAGTTTAAGTGTAGCATCTTAGATAAGGCCTTTCTTTATGGACTGCTGTAAGTAATCTTTTCCTCTTAGATCTTAGTGTACTTTTTATACACTATATATAATCATAGCAATTAAAGTATTCATATTTGTTGAGCTGTAATATTAATATGGTATACTAAGACCTGAGGCAGACTTTATCCTTACTTTGCTGACTCTTAAGGGAGGATGGCTTTGATTAAGGAGTCATTGTTTTTTTCCTCACAACTGGTAGAAATAGAATACTTTGTGTAATAATCATAATCCAAATCTAGAACTCCTTTACCAAGTTTAGTTTTACAGTTTTATTGATCTGGAGTTATTGACTCCTTCATGGTTCATGCAGATGTACTCCAAGGACCTTCCATCAGAGAATATTCTACTTTATTCCCTGAGATGGAATAACAAGAAAAATGTATCAAATTATCTCTATCTAAGTTCAAGGCCATGGTTTAGGTGTGAGACAGAAAAGTCCGTGGTGAGATGATTGGAGGTAGGCTCCGGAATCAGTCTTCCTGGGCTCTATAGCAAAGTATCTGCCCCTCCAAAGTGAAGAGCTGAGTTAGTGCAGAGCCAACACTCAGATGAATTCATTCTCTGCTTGAGTTACATCCACAAAAAACTGATTCTCAGGAACTATGACAGTCCTTCTCCTTGATGTAGGCGATGATTGACCATGGGATACAGCCACTATATTTTGCTTTATTGTCTTCTATGCCCCAAGGACCCTTGACCCTGTTTGACTCTATCCATGTAGACAGGGGACCTCTTTTTAATTGCTCAGGTCACTAGAAAGCCTCAAGAATGGAGGGTGGGTCTGGGGTACAGGGTCCATAGCCTACACAGTGTTGGATCATAGCAAAACGTTGAGGGGAAAAACATCAGCTTTTCTCCCTTCAGTGTTTCTAGATGGAAGAAAATGATCATAATATATCAATAAAACTGTAAATGACCAAAGAGCATCAGAGATTTCTCAGGATAAAGAGCAAAGGTTGCAAGCCTTCCTGATTATGTTCCCTTTCACCTTCGTGGCTTTGCATGAACGGTGTATTGAGGGAATGGTGAAATTGGTAAGAGAAGACTAGAGAGAGAAGTCATTGCAATGTGAGAATTTGTCTGAAATGTGGCCTGACTCCTAGTTATAGATGATAATAAAATCTTCTAAAATTATGCAGGCCAAATGTCTCTGCCTTCCATATCTTTATTTCAATTATCCCGAGACCCAGAGACCTGACTACAGGGGGAAATGAGTCGTCATTAGCAGTAAGAATATTACATTTGTCTGTTACATGTCTTTTAAATATTTTTCCCACTTTCCATATAAATGTCTTGCAGGACATGCTTAGTCTTTTTATTTCAGTATCTCAGCATCAAGCATAATACTCAGGTATCCATTACATAATTAATGCTGAATGAGTGAATGGTGATGCATGATTCCCTTTGATGAAAAGGGAACCTTTTTATGAGACTCTGGTCTGCTTATTTGTATAAAGCTTATGACCCACATGAGTATGGCACCCTGTAAATGTTCCTATATGAATGTGTCCCTTGCTAACTTTTGTTTTAAAATTCTTTTGAAGTTGTAAACTGACAAGATCAATGAAGAATTCTATGAATGCCATTATTTTTAGCATTCACTCATTTTAGAAGAAAAAGAAACTTCCTTTCCTCACCTCCCACAGCCTGAAGAAAGTTTCCTTTTTGAGAAACAAAATTACCATTTGTTTCAAGCTTCCCCTTCAATTATAGCAATTTCCACATGTTTTTAAACTATTCTCAGCAAAAGAAAAATCAACATTTGCATTTTTGATACATAGGCTAATCGGGTAGACATAGGTTTAAAGGCATCATAGCTTTGATAAGTAACTTGGGAGATTTTTCTTTATTTGCCCTTGGCTATTGCCCATGCTGTCTATGAACTCAGAAGCAGGGCAGACTGAACTGTTCTTTGAGTGCTCTTGAAAGGTCCACATGAAGTGGACCTTGAAATGCACTGTCAAACAGTTCGATCTCTTCTCAAGGGTAGAATAGCATACCCATTTAGCTGAAGTTTCCCTGAATATTTTTTATGTTTCACAGACTTTGCTTAGGAGCACCCACTGCCATCAACCAGCTGTGGCCCACCAATCCAAGTTCCTGACAGGTAGCAAGCTGGATTCTTGGCTATAAAGAATCTCAGTTTCGATATGCTCTAGGGAGGGCAACTGTTTAGCCTAAGCAATTCAAAGAAGCATAATTGTGCTTCACACGACACAGAAAGTCACCACATCTGTTTCATATTTTTGGCTTTTGGAACTGAACTAGAACAGAGAAATAAACATACAGCTTTGAATATAGAGTAAAAACAAGTTCATGGTGCACAGATGAGCATATTGTATGTAACTCAGTGAAAATTTCCTTAATGAGGGTTTCTTTTGGTAAAGTGAGAAATATTTCTGGTGTTAATCAAGGTTTTTTTTAAAAAAAGATTTAATAGAAAATATTATGTATTTAAATGTCAAGACAGCCTATCATTCCCCCTTAAATCTATTACAGTCCATTGTTGAGCCGCCGCAGCGATGTTCACGTGACCTGTCGCAAATATTTGGGAGCCATCGGCACTGCATTAGCCTTTCGGGTGGTAGCTATTTAGAAAAGTAATTTGGATGCAGTAGGCTAAGAACATTCAAGGCAATGAATTAGAACTTCATTAACCACTTTCATCTTTTATTTTGGTTCAAATGTAAATGCAGTCATTTGATATCTAAGTGTATATAATATGTGATGACTGTCTTTTAAAAATGTAATCTAGCAGAAAATACATCTTAATTTGAATGTAACACTGTCTTAAATATAATTTTAATATTCTGCAGCATCTGGTGTCTCAAAGAATGAGGTCGTTTGAGGTTAAGGAACTTTTCCCTGAAAAAATAATATTACTAATAATCTTCAGACAAACAGTTAAAAAGCAAGTACTTATCTAAACAATCAGATACCATGGCAAAAAGGGTAGAAAGAAACAACATGCACCAAGGTTTTTCTTTTACTAGGGTCTTTGCATTATGACACGTATGTATTTCCTACAATAGCCATCATACAGATAACATTTTGAGATTTTTTTCAGATGAAGTACCTAACATGAAATAATTTGCTCAAATATCAAGAGATCTGCCCTAATCATACTCAATCATCTCTTATTTCCTTCCTTTCAATGTGCAATTATGCATTTTTGTGTTTATTTTTGATGTTTGTCTTCCCCACAGTCTGTAAAACTCAATGAGATCAAGAACCATGTTTGTCCTCTACCGTATACCCAGGGACCAGTTCACATATGTATAGCAACTAATTGATAGATATTGACATTGATGGATGCCTGGCCCTGTTCTAACTACTTAAATATACTGGCCCATTTATTTTTCTCAACAAAACTTTGAAAGGATTACTACTATCCCTGCTTTATAGGTGAATAAAGAGAAGCATAGAGAACTTAAGTAACTTGTCAAAGTCATACAGCTAGTAGGTGGAGGAAGCTGGATTTAGGCCTCTACACTGTGACTCTAAGTCACACTCTTAACTAGTTAATGGACTCTTGGCAAAGTAAGAGATATGCTGAAGTTAATCAAGATGAAGAAGACCTCAAAAATTACTTAGATGTTAGGGCAGCCTATCATTACCACTTGTCATAGAATTTATTCATTTAACAAAAAAGCATCGAGTGTTTTTCTTATGTGACACTGTACTAAGCTCCTTCTTAGAGTACCTCACTCAGACCTTACAGGAACGCAGTGTGTGTGTGTGTGTGTGTGTGTGTGTGTGTGTGTGTGTGTGTGTGAAAGAGAGAGAGTGAGGAGAGAAAGAGAGAATCTCGTTGTCTTTATTTTATAGACGAGAGAACCGAGGCTCCAAAAGCTTAAGTTATCTGGCCTGGAAAGTATGTTCTATAAATAGCACATGTCTGAAAGCAGGGCTTGTCCAACTCCAAACTCAGTGCTGTGTCATTATGCAGTGCTCAAATCTCTTTCTCTTCTCTGATTCTTAATACGTTAGAGATAGGTCTTATTGGCCAAAATGTGGTGACATCTAGAAAGATATTAGTCTCATTGATTTTTGGCTTTATTTTTTCCTAGTTAATGATTGGGCTTTGTGAGTAACATGGGTTCGTTTCTTCTTGCCTTGAAGGAAAAGCAAGGTGGGGCAGATGCTCGCCTTTCTAACTGATCTGGGCTGACAGGAGTTTAGTGTAGCCCTGAAGTTATGGATCAAGAGCCTCCATGAGCCAGAAAGAATAAATTATTTTGTTCCCCTTCTTCTCTCATTTTAAATCTGTAAAGGCATTGAGTGCTATAAAAACTTGAAACCTGCTCCTCTATTGTTAACATCTGATTTTTTATAGGCTGTCACAGATTAGAAAGATAGGCTGCTCAGTTTAAGTGTTTTCAATCAGGTATCCATCACACATTTTATATCAGAAAGCCAATGAGTATTTGTTAATTACAGCGATCATATAATCTTCAAATGCAAATAGTCTGACTCAGATTTCTGTGTTTGGTACCAAGTGATGATGAAAGAATGGTATAGCCTGATCGTTGTTTTACTCCCATCTGTGTGCACCAGGCAATCACCACTTACAGATGGTTGTGATTCAGAGACAGGTTGCCACATGCGAGAAAAGTATGTTTCAGTTATTTTAATAAGATTTATTGCAGTAGTCACAGTTAAATGCTTAAACCTTAATGATAATTGCTGCTAATCTTTCAAGAAAATGATTAGAGTTTAATAAACCTGAAGGAGGATATTTTGCTGTAAACTTCAGCAAAATTACAGAGGTAAATTTTATGTTTACTCCCTCATCTAATAAATTAGAATGCTATATGCCTTTTCCCATTTTCTGAAATTGGATTTTATATAGATACACACACATATCATATGTATTGAGGACAAATTAAGACCTCTAGTTGCTATGTACAATGTAATGGGTCAAGCGGCAACAAATAATTCTGAACAAATATAAAATGATTCCTACTGTCCTGGAGGTTTTT
Source organism: Tadarida brasiliensis (assembly GCA_030848825.1). Taxonomy (NCBI): domain Eukaryota; kingdom Metazoa; phylum Chordata; class Mammalia; order Chiroptera; family Molossidae; genus Tadarida; species Tadarida brasiliensis. Next base: position 61,335,071 of record CM061258.1, read on the forward strand.
TTTTTTTGTGGTAAAATATACATAACATAACATTTATCATTTAAATCATTTTTAGTGTACAATTCAGTGACATTTAAGTAGACTCACAATGTTGTACACCTATCATCAATATCTATTTCAAGAACTCTTTCATCTGTCTAAGCAGAAACCTTGTACCCATTAAATGATAACTCTCCATTCACCCTTAGCCCAGCCCCTGGAAACCTCTATTCTGCTTTCTGTCTCTGAATGTGCCTATTCTAGGACCTCTAAGACCTCATCTAAGTGGAACCATACCATTTTTGTCCTTTTGTGTCTTATTTCAGTTAACATAATTATTTCACATAACATAATGTTTTCAGAGTTTATCCATATATCAGAATTTCATTCCTTCTTATGGCTGAATAATATTTCATTGTATGTATGTACCACATTTTGTCTATACATCTGTTGCTGGTTATTGGAGTGGACATTGGGGACCTTTGGCTATTGGGAACAATGCTATGAACATTGGCATACACATATCTGTTTTATCCCCTGCTTTCCCTGTTTTTCACAGTGATGACACCATTTTATACTTCCACCAGCAATGCACAGTGAGGATTCCAGTTTCTCCATATCCTTGCCAACACATGATATTTCCCATTTATTATTATTAATGATAACTATCCTAGTGGGTGCTAACTGAGAATTTTAAGTTATATTAGATACTTTGAGTAATCATGAAACTTTTTAATTTATTAATTTGATGCAAATTGTCACAAAGTTGTCCATTTTAAATGATCTTAATTTGAATCATTTCATTATTTTTCTTTGTTGGTTAATCTCCTTGACTCTGAATAGAAAAGTTCCTTTACTTAAAGTGATGTCAAAAAAGCACTTACAAGTGATGTTTAACCCTTTGTGAAAGCCGAAGTAGAAAAGTAGTTTTATCTCACTGTATAAAATAAGGGCAATGATGAAACTGATGACTGTATGAAAGAGATAAAACAATATATCTTATAATGCAGTACATTTCTGTTGTTCAGGTAGGAAGCTGTGTGTGTGGTTGAAGTAGGATATATATATACACACACAGAGAAACATACGTACAAATCTCTGTAATCAGGAGGCTATTCTAGAGGAGAACTGATTGGATTAAATGGGATCCTGATAGGTATCAAAACTTGGGATTCTCTAGTTGACCTGGATTTCAGAACTTGTCTTTACTGAGGATTCACTGGCATTCTGCGGTGTGTGAACAGAGAGGTATAGACTAGTTGGCATATTCTAATTATGGCTATTTCCTATTCAAGCCAGGAATTAAATTTGCCTCTTGATTTCAGTGCAATTCATGCCTTTTAAATATTGTGCTGTGCTAAGTCTATACTTCTGGCTGGGGAAAATGTGGGGACTGGATGTTGAGGGAAGAGTTCTACATTAGAGAGGCCACTCAGAGGGGAACTGGGGCTTCTGTTTTGGGAAAAAAAAATCAATGAGTATTGAGTTTTGATTGAAGATGGCTACAAACCATCCGTCAGAGACATTTTAAGGTTTAGTATTTCATTTCTTGTACTAAGCACCAGCATTTTATCACCATATAATTCTAGGTTTATATGGCTTTGGAGCTTCAACTTTGGGTTCATGTGTGAAATAAAAGTACTTAAATTATTTATTTGTAGTTTTAAGATGAAATAACTTGTATTTTTTTCAGAATCAAGTCAACATGTTTTATAGAACTATTATGTAGAAAAACATTTAAGAAAGTAGGTACAAATGAAATAATTCTTTGAGATCTACAATGTCGATAGCATTTTCACCGAAAATGAAATGTTTTCATACAATGTTTATGAGTAAACTATAATCACACTTAATAACATATTAGTGCTTAAGCAAATGTTTTGCAGTTCTAGTCAGGGCACAGTTAAATATAAATAAAATAAATTGTGTCATTTTCTCCAACAACTTATACTCAAAATTGCACAGGATTACACTGTAAGTTGGGATATTGTACACATATTTAAAATACAACCATAAATGAGAAACCACATTGTCAGAAACAGCCAGTATTCTCATTGTACTGGGAAATGCATGTTAGCTTGGGTAGTTGTGGAAAGGAATGAATCATAGCCTCTTTTCCAATGAATGAGTCATGGCTGGCTGAATGGAGGTAGGATTTTCAAGTGTTCTTTCTTTGAGTGATGGAAAAACATTTTTCATCATTTTATATATTATTCAATATCTCTTGTCACTATTGCTGTTGATAAATGATATGAAAAATGATCATCTATCATATAAAATCAATTGAGATATTTACAACTAATACTTTCCTTTCATAGATCTGAAAGTGCTTTCCAAAAATCAATTAATTTGCACAATATACTACTGTAAGGTTAGTCTTATTATCACCATATTAGGGACAAATTCAAAGCAAGAGAGGTTAATTAACCCATCACAGAGCCCAAGGGCTGGAGTAGCAAAGCAAAATGGACTTCTCACCAACTTGAAGGCCAGGAACTTTGCTTTTAGCATGGATTTTAATTGATTTAGATCAGTTTCTCTAGCCTAAAAAGCACATGTAATAATTCTGAATTATCATGCAGCAATATAGTGTGGATTAAATAATTAATATTCTGAAGTCCTTTATAAATGTGAATTATTATTACTCATTCTAGCCTTAGAATACTAAGTTAGCCAAGCTACCTTCCAGCACTAGTGACTAAAGTGTAAATTAATTGGCTAAGTGAGAAATTCATCTCACACATTTTCTGCTGAGAGATAAGAGACTCTGTTCTGATTGGAAATCTATATATACAGTGCTGCATTTTATTCTGCTTCCCTTAATGTTTGTGTTTGCATCCAATTCCTTAATAAACTGGGAATTCATCTTATACATAAAGATCCATGTTCAAACTAGCAGTATAAAATGCTCATGCTTCTATTAGAAAGACATATCTTTCCTTGTCTAGAGATGCACTTTTAGGAATATTGTCATGTGGCTACTCAGACAGTAGTTTGCTTTATTCCTCTTTCACTCACATTTGAGAAAGACTACTGAAAAACGATATTTTCTCCAAAGATATGCTGTCCTGGGTTATAAGCTTTGTGCATATGTTTGGTGCTTTTGCAATAAATATACTTAGAAAATATTACAATATTAGAATCCAGGGTTTGCTTTATTGATAGTTTTGTCCCTCTAACCATTTGATCAGGAAACTTTTTGTTAGAGAGGAAACCCCCAAACACTTCATTTAAAGGAAGGGAGTGCTGGGGGTTGAATGATCTGAAGACTAAAATTAAATACTAGTTTTATGCCTTTCAGAGGAAGAATATTAAGAATTCCATAGTTAAGGAAGACTATAGAATTCTTAATATATGAATGGATAAGTGATTAGAATAACTTTCAAGATTGTGTTAAGACAGCTTTTCAGTCATTCATTCAAAATATATCTTTTGAGCACCTATTATATGCCAGGCACAGAGATAAATGCTGAGAATGATGAGGACTTTGCCCTCTATCACTTACCATAAACAAAAGAATAAAAACATGTATGTATGTATGTGTTCTGAGTCTGTTAGATAAAGGCTTGGAAGATATAATGAAACTGAAAGGGGACAGAGTATAATGGGAATGCTATTTTCAATAGGATGGTCAAGAAAGGAGGATATTGACAGTTGAGCAGAAGTTTGAATGAGGTAGAGGATGCAGCCTTACAAATATTTTTGGGAAGAGAATTCTAAGTAGAAGCAATAGTGCATGTAAGAGTCCTGAGAGGCAGTACGTGGCAGGAGCAGATGTGGTGATTCTGACAGTAATCACAGGGCTCAGATATTTACAAGCATACTCAATTCTCAGAAAACAGCTGAGACACCTTTAGAGAAGGGAATTGTACACATGTATATGCAGGAGGACAAGCTGTAAACACTTGAATGCTAGTATGAACTATCAAGAGCTAGCAGATACCTAGTTTATAAAGAGCTAGCAAAAGCTTCACTTATACATTTCAAGGATAGTTAGTAAATAATTTTTGAATTTTAAAAAAATATTCAAGTAACTGATTTATTTTTATTTTTAAATTATATTAATAATTTAATATATTAATTAATAATATAATATTTTAAATATTATATTAGTTTCAGGTATATAACATAGTGATTAGACATTTATATGCCCTATGAAGTAATACCCTGATAAATCTAGTACCCATCTGACACCATGCATAGTTATTACAATGTCATTGACTATATACCCTCTGCTGTACTTTACATCCCCATGACTATTTTAACAAGTTGTACTTCTTAATTCTTTACACTGTGTTTATCCATTCCTGAATCCCCTACCATCTGGTGACCACCAATTTGTTCTCTGTATTCTATGAGTTTGTTTCTGTTTTGTTTGCTTATTTTGTTTTCTAGATTCCACATATAAGTGGAGTTATATAGTATTTGTCTTTGTTTGACTTATTTCACTTAGCATAATGTCCTCGAGGTCCAGCCATGCTGTTGCAAATGGCAAGACTTCATTCTTTTTTATGGCCAAGTAATAATCTGTTCGTCTAGTGATGAATACTTTGATTGCTTTCATAAGTTGCTATTGTAAATGATGGTGTAATGAACATAGGGATACATATATATTATCAAATTAGGGTTTTGGATCTCTTCAGATAAATACCAAAAGTAGAATTGCTGGGTCATATGGTAGTTATATTTTTAGTCGTTAGAGGAACCTCCATACTGTTTTCCACAGTGACTGCACTAATTTATAATCCTACCAACAGTGTATGAGGGTTCCCTTTTCTCCATATCCTTCCCACACTTGTTGATAGTTGATGTATTGATGATAGCCATTCTGACAGGTGTGAGATGATATATCATTGTGGTTTCAATTTGCATTTTTCTGATGATTAGTGATATTGAACATCTTTTCATATGTCTATTGGCCATCTGGATGTCCTCTTTGGAGAACTGTCTATTCAGGTCCTCTGCCCATTTTTAATTGGAATGACTTTATTTATTTATTTTTTTGGTGTTAAGTTGTATGAGTTCCTTATATGTTTTAGATATTAACCCCTTATTGGGTATCATTGGTGAATATCTTCTCCCATTTGATAGGTTGTCTTTTTGTTTTGTTGGTTTTCTTCACTGTGCAAAATCTTTTTAGTTTCATTTGTTTAATTTTTCTTTTGTTTTCCTTGCCTGAAGAGACATGGTAAAAAAAAATATGTATTACTAAGAGCAATGTCAGAGTTTACTGCCTATGTTTTTTTCTAGGAGTTTTATAGTTTCAGGTTTTACATTTAAATGTTTAATGCATTTTGAGTTTATTTTTGTATATGATGTAAGAAAGTGGTCTAGTTTCTTTTTTTTTCTTTTTACATTTTATCTGTCCAGTTTTCCAATACCATTTATTGAGGAGACTGTCTTTATTCCATTGCATATTCTAGTCTTCTTTGCCATAGATCAATTGACCATATAGGCACAAGTTTATTTCTGACCTCCCTGTTCTGCTCCATTGATCTATGTGTCTGATTTTAAGCCACTTACATGCTGTTTTTAATAGCCTTTAAGATATTAGGTAATGTGATACCTGCAATTTTGTTCTTTCTCAGTATTGCTTTGGCTATTTTAGGTTTTTTTTTTGGTTCTATATACATTTTAGGATTATTTGTTCTAGTTCTCTGAAAAATGACATTTCTATTTTGATACGGATTGCATTGATTCTGTCGATTGCTTTGGGTAGTATGGACATTTTAATGATAATTTTTCTGTACATGGACACAATGAATCCTTCCATTTGTTATCTTCTTCAATGTCTTATAGTTTTCTGATTACAGGTCTTTCACCTTTTAGTTAAATTTATTCCTAGGTATTTTTTTTTTGATGTAATTGTAAATGGGATTGTTTTCTTAATTTCTTTCTGATAGTTTATTTTTGGTATATAAAAATGCAACCAAATTCTGAATATTAATTTTGTATCTTGATACTTTACTGAATTCATTTATTCTAATAGTTTTTAGGTGGATTCTTTTGGATTCTATCCATCTAGTATCAGGTCATCTGCAAATAATGACAGTTTTACTTTTTTCTTTCCAATTTGGGTGACTTTATTTTTTCTTGTCTAATTTCTGTGGCTAGGACTTCCAATACTATGTTGAACAAAAGTGTTGAAAGTGAACATCCTTGTCTTGTTCTTGATCTTAAGAAAAATACTTTTAGCTTTTCGCCATTGAATATGACGTTAGCTGTGGGTTTGTCATATACTACCTTTATTATGTAGAGGTTTCTTCTCTTTATTCCCACTTTGCTGGGAGTTTTTATCATAATGGGTGCTGGATTTTGTCAAATGCCTTTTCTCCATCTATAGGTATGATCATATGATTTTTATCCTTTTTTTTAATGTGATGTATTACAATAACTAATTTGTGGATATTGAACAAAACTTGCATCCTAGGAATAAATTTCATTTGATCATGGTGTATGATATTTTTAATGTATTGCTAAATTCAGTATGCTAATGTTTTTGAGGATTTAGGCATATATGTTCAATAGGGAGATTTGTCTATAATTTCATTTTTTGGTAATATCTTTGTATGGTTTTGGAATCAGAGTATAAAATGAGTTTGGGTTCTGGCTGGTTTGGCTCAATGGTTAGAGCATTGGCCTGCAGACCAATGAGTCTTGGGTTCACTTCTGGCCAAGGGCACGTACCTAGGTTGTGGTTTGTTCCTGGCCCCGGTTGGGGTCGTGCGGGAGGCAACCAGTCAATCTGTCCCTCTCATGTCGATGTTTTTCTCTCTCTCTCCTTACCTCCCACTCTATCTGAAGATAAATAGAAAGATGTCCTTGGGTGAGGACTAGAAAAAAAAATGAGTTTGGGAGCATTCCATCCTCTTTAATTTTTAGGGATAGTTTTAGAAGGATAGGAATTAATTCTTCTTTGAATGTTTGATAAAATTCACCTGGAAAGCCATCTGGTCCATAACTTTGTTTTTTGGGGAGGTTTTTGATTACTGATTTGATTTTGTTAGTAGTTATTGGTCTGTTCAGATTTTCTGTTTCTTTTTTATTGAGTCTTGGAAGGTTATATGTTCATAGAAATTTATTCATATCTTACAGATTGTCCAATTTGTTGGCATATAATTCTTTGCAGTATTTTCTTATAATCCTTTGTATTTCTGTGGTATCAGTTGTCATTCTCATCTTTCATTTTTTGTTTTATTAATATGGGCCCTCTCTCTTTTGATGAGTCTGGCTAAAGTTTTATCAATTTTCTTTATTGTTTTAAATAACTAGCTCTAAGTTTCACTGATCTTTTCTGTTGTCTTTTTAAGATACTATTTTTTTTGTTTCTGTTCTGAACTTTATAATTTCCTTTCTTTATACTCAGCACTTTGTTCTTCCTTTTTTAGTTTCTTTAGGTGTAAGATTAGATTGTTTATTTGAGATTTTTCTTGTTTTTGGTGGTATGCCTGTGTTGCTATAAATTTCCCCATTAGAACTGCTTTGTTTGTGTCCCATAGATTTTGGATCATTGTGTTTTCTTTTTCATTCATCTCAAGGCATCTTTTGATTTCTTCCTTGATCTCATTATTAACCCATTTATTGTGTATTATCATGTTATTTAGCCTCTATGTGTTTGTGTGTTTTTCAGTTTTCTTCTTGTAATTGATTTATAGTTTTATACTATTATATTTGTAGAAAATGCTTGATTGAAATTATATCTTTTAAAATTTATTAAGACTTATTCTGTGGCCTAATATGTGGTCTATTCTAGAAAATGTTCCATGTGCTCTTGGAAAGAATGTATATTCTGCTGTTTTTGAGTAAAATGTCCTGTAAATATTAAGTTAATCTCTTCTGATCTGTTATTAAGTACACTGTTTCCTGTTGCATTTCTGACTGGATGATCTATCCATTGATGTCAATGGGGTATTAAAGTTCACTACTATTACTGTGTTTCTGTTGATCTCCCCCTTTATGTCAATATTTGCTTAATATATTTAAGTGTTTCTATGTTGGGTGCATAGATGTTTATAAGAGTTATATCCTGTTGTTGGTTTGGTCCCTTTATTATTATGAAATGCCCTTCTTTGTCTCTTATTGTAGCCTTATTTTAAATTCTATTTTCTCTGATATAAGTATTTACCTCACTTTTAAAATTTCGGTATGCATGAAATATCTTTTTCTATCCCTTTACTTTTAGTGTCTGTGTTTTTCAATCTGAAGTGGGTCTCTTGTAGGCAACATATGTACTGGTCTCGTTGTTTTCTCCAGTCAGCCACCCTATGTCTCTTGATTGCAGCATATAGTCCATTTACATTTAAAGTAATTATTTAGGGACTTCCGGTCAAGATAGCAGGATAGATAAACTTGGTATCGCGTCCTCCCACAACCACATCAAAGTTACAACTAAACTACAGAACAACCATCATTCAAAACCGCCTGAAATCCAGCTGAATGAAGTCCTACAACTATGAAATTAAAGAAGCAGCCACATCGAGACTGGTAGGAGGGGTGGAGGCACTGCGGGCTGGTCCCACACCCACCTGTGGTGGGTAAAAATCAGGAGGGATACTTCGGCTGTGAAGGTCCTCCCTGAGGAGTGAGGGATCCCCCTCCCACATCAGGCCACCAGCTCAGGGTTCCAGTGCCAGGAAGAGAAGTCCCCATAACTTCTGCCTATAAAAACCAGTGGGAACTGAGGTTGAGGAGGCTGATGCTGCTGAAGCCCCAGGCAGCTCCTCTTGAAGGGCCGGCGCATGGACTTACTCGGACTCGCACCCTCCAGGCTCCAGCATGGGGGAGGCAGCTCGAAAGATACCAGAGACATATGGGGAAGAACTGAGTTGTTTGGCACTGGGGCGAGGACTGGAAAAGCGGCTTTCCCATGGACAGACGTGCTATCAGAGGCCGTTGTTCCTTTGGTGAGCACTTCCCCCACAGTGCAGGCAGACAGCCGCCATATCGGGGATTCCAGCAACCTGGCTTACACTATTTGCCCTGCCCTGGTGATTCCCTGAGGCCCTGCCCCACCCAACTTTCAGGCCCACCCAAGCTATTGCCATTTGCTTTACCAAAGGAATGGCCTGTCTAGGATCCTGCTTCAGATTTTCCTAAATTCTTTCAAACAAGCAACATCTGGTTTCAGCGAACCCCGTATCTCTCGTTAAGTGGCCCCAGGCCTGGCACTAGAAGCAGTCAGCCTTGGTTCACAACTTGGCTTTTCCTGGGCACCTCCAAGCCCAGCATAAGAAGCAACCATCTGCAGACTGCTTTGTAGCTTATGCCTGGTGGCCCCGGGTAGAACACCAGGCAGTGGCTCACCTGGCCCCAGAGCCAGCATACCCAGTGGACAGCTTCAGAGCACTGCGAAGCACCGCCACCCAACCACTTCCAAAGTGACACACTCAAGGAATGGACTCAATGGGTACCAGAGCCCTGCTGAAGTAAGTCTTGCTCTGTGTGGTGGGCCCTTGCACAGCTGATCATCCAAGGTAGTCAGAGGTCGGTGGATAGTAGGCACAGCCAGTCCTTGCAGCTTATCAGCCTGAGTAAAACCCTTTTATTGATGTGCCAACAGCAATCAAGACTCAATTACAATGGAAGGGTGTAAAGTCCACACAAGGAGTACACCTCGAGGGTCCAGTTGGGAGATCAGGGAGGCAGTGCCACTGGACCCACAAGACACCTACTACAATAGGCCACCCTAGGAAGCCCAGGAGATATAGCAACTCTACCAAATATATAGAAACAAACACAGGGAGGAAGCCAAAATGAGGAGACAAAGAAACAGGTACCAAATGAAAGAACAGAACAAAACTCCAGGAAAAGAACTAAGCGAAATGGAGATAAGCAACCTAACAGATGCAGAGTTCAAAACACTGCTTATAAGGATGCTCAATGAACTTAGTGAGAACTTCAGTGAACTTAGTGTGGTCCTCAAGAGCATAAAAAAGGACCAGTCAGAAATGAAGGAGGCACTAACTGAAATAAAGAATAATGTACAGAGATTCAATAGTAGAGTAGGTAAAGCCAAGAAGCAAACCATCGATTTGGAATATAAGGAAGCAAAAAAAACCTAATCAGAACAGCAAAAAGAAAAAAGAATCCAAAAAAATGAGGATAGTGTAAGGAGCCTCTGGGACAACTTCAAGTGTACCAACATTCGCATCATGGGGGTGCCAGAAGGAGAAGAGAGAGAAAAAGAAATTGAAAACCTGTTTGAAACAATAATCACAGAAAACTTCCCTAACTTGGTGAAGGAAACGGACATACAAGTCCAGGAAGCACAGAGAGTCCCAAACAAGATGAACCCCAAGAGGCCTACACCAAGACACATCGTAATCAAAATGCAAAAGTTCAAGACAAAGAGAGAATCTTAAAAGCAGCAAGAGAAAAGCAGTTAGTTACCTACAAGGGAGTTCCCATAGACTGTCAGCTGATTTCTCAAAAGAAACTTTGCAGGCCAGAAGGGAGTGGCAAGAAATATTCAGAGTGATGAAAAGCAAGAACCTACAACCAAGATTACTCTATCCTGCAAAGCTATCATTTAGACTTGATGGCCATATGAAGAGTTTCCCAGACAAGAAAAAGCTAAAGGAGTTCATCACAACCAAACCATTATTATATGAAATGTTGAAGGGTCTTCTTGAAGAAAAAGAAGATAAAAAATATGAACAAACAAAATGGCAATAAATACCTATATCAACAATTGAATCTACAAACAAAATGAACAAGCAGAACAGAAACGTTCTCATAGATACAGAGAACATTTTGTTGGTTGCCAGATGGGAGGGGGGTTGGGGGAATGGGTGAAAAAGGTGAAGGGATTAAGAAGTACAAATTGGTTGTTAGACTGACAAACCTCAAAGGGAAGGGGGGTTGGGGGGGTGGGAAGAAATAAACCAAAGAATTTTTATGCATAACCAATGGACACAGACAACAGTGTGGGGAACAGCAGGAGGAGGGCGGGAGTGGGGTGGAGGGGATCAATAGGGGAAATAAGAGGAACATCTGTAATATATTCAATAATAAAGATAAGTTTAAAAAAATTAAACAAAAATAAAGTAATTATTTATAGATGTGTAGTTATTGCTATTATACTAATTGTTTCTGTTATTTTCTGTTCCTTTCTTATTGCTATTATTTTGTAGGTTGATGTCTTCCTATAGTGTTATGTTTGAATTTCTCTTTATTTTTTGTTTATCTTTTACAGATTTTTAGTTTGTGGTTACCATGTGTTTCAGATATACCAAGTTATGTTTATAGCAGTCTATTTTAAGTTTATGGTTTCTTAAGGTTGGATACATTCTAAAATCACTACAACTTTTACTCCTATTTTCACATTTATGTTTTGTCATTATCTTTTCCTTCTTTGTGTGTGTGTGTGTGTGTGTGTGTGTGTGTGTGTGTCCCGTGAGTTATTGTTGTAATTATGCATGATGTTGCTACTTTTGTCTTTTAACCTTTGTACTAGCTTTATAATTGGTTGATCCACTGCTTTTACTATTTCCTTTGTCAGTGAGGTTTTTTGTTTATTTGTTTCCTATATGTTTTTATTCATATTTTTGATCTTTTCTACTTGAAGAAATCTCTTTAACATTTCTTGCAATACTGGTTTAGTGGTGATAAACTCCTTTAGCTTTTTCTTTTCTGTGAAGCTCCTTATCTTTGCTTCATTTGTAAATAATAACCTTGCTATGCAGAGTAATCTTGGTTGTAAATCCTTGCTTTTCATCGCTTTGAATATTTTGTGCCAATCTCTTCTGGCCTGCCAAGTTTCTGTTGAGAAATCAACTGACAGTCTTATAGAAACTCCCTAGTATGTAACTAACTGCGTTTTTCTTGCTACTTTTAAGATTCTCTCTTTGTCTTTAATTTTTTGCATTTGAATTATGATGTGTCTTGGTGTGGACCTTTTTGGATTCACCTTGTTTGGGACTCTCTGCACTTCCTGGATTTTCATGTCTATTTCCTTCACAAGGTTAGGGAACTTTTCAATCATTATTTCTTCAAAAAGTTTCTCAATCCCTTCCTCTCTCTCCTTCTTCTGGCACCTCTATTATGTAATTATTGGTATGCTTGATGTTATCCCAGAGGTTCCTTAAACTGCCCTCATTTTCTAAAATATTTTTTCCTTTTTGTTGTTTTGATTGGGTGTTTTCTGCTACTTTGCTTTCCCAGATCACTGATTCAATACTCTCTTTTATGTAATCTGCTCTTTATTCCCTGTAGTGTATTCTTTATTTCAGTTATTGTTTTCTTCATTTATAAATGGTTCTTTTTATATGTTCTATATTCATTTTTATGTATTCCATCTCTTGGCTGAAATTCTCACTCAATTCAACTATTCTCTCCCTAAGTTAATTGAGCATCTTTATAATCATCAACATTTGAATTCTATATCTGGTAGATTTTTTATCTCCATTTTATTTAGTTCTTTTTCTGAAGTTTTGTTCTTTCTTTCATTTGGGACTTCTTTTGTCTCCTCATTTTGGCTGCCTCCCTGTGTTTCTTTCTATTATTAGGTATATCTGTTACATCTCTCTGTTGGCAGGTTGACCTTATGCGTAAGGTATCTTGTGGGGCACAGTGGCACAATCTTCCTAGTCACATGAGTTGAGTGCTCTAAGGTGTCTCCCATGTGGGTTGTATGTGCCCTTCTGTTGTAGTTGAACCTTGATTCCCTTTAGGCTGACTGGCTGTGAGGATTGGCTGTGACTACAGAGTACAGGGTCTTGTGTGGGGGCTGACACCATCGGGCGGGTATTGCTTTAGTTGTGCTCTGGTACCAGCTATTGTTTGTGGAGCTCATTGGATGTGTTGTTTGTGAAGCTTGTTGGATGGTGCCTTGGTGTTGTGAAGCCACTCCATGGTTATGTTGGGTCTGGAGCTCCTGGGAGGAGCTCTGGTGCAGGGCAAGATCAGCTGATGCTTGTGGCAAGTTTGGGGCCACTTGGTAGGAGATACAATGTAATCCATGGTTGTTTGCCACTTGTGCTAGGTTTAGAGGTACTTGGGAGAGGCTACACTGTGAACTGAGGCTTGCTACCATTTGTGCCAGGCTTGAGATCATTTGGTGTGTACCATGATGTGAACTGAGACCAGCTGTCACTTGTGCCAGTTTATGGTTTCTTAATTGAAACTATATCCTAGGCCAAGACTGGCCACTGCTTATGTCAGTCTTGTGGCCATGTGATGGGAGTTACAATGCAAGCTGAGATTGGTTGCAACTTATGCTGTGATTGGGGCCTTTTAGCAAAAGCTACAGGGCACACTGAGGCTAGCTGTTGTTTGTCTGGGGTTTGTAGACCTTTGAGAGGTTTTAGGAAAGTCTTTCGTATGACCCAAGGCAGGCTGCTGGTGTTGATATAGCTTTGTCTTTGTATCCTTAATTATAGGAATTTTGTTAAGCTAGTCTTCAGGTGGTTCTCAATGATGGTTGTTCTAATATTTAGTTGTAATTTTGATATGGTAGTGGGGGAAGGTGAGTGTTGATCTATTCTGCAGTTTCTGTCAGAGGTCTCCCCTGGAACTATTGGTTTTGATATTTAGATAAGATTTTGGATTTATTGCTAAAATGGTTTAACATATTTGAGGATGTTGAGATAGGGTGAATGTATTTTGTATATAGGATGGACATAAATTTTGGATCTGGGCAGAGGTGGACTGCTTTGGTTTGAATAGTGTTTCTCCAAAATTTATGTCCACCCAGAACATCAGCATGTGATCTTTCTTGGAAATAAGGTCTTTGAAGATATAATTAGTTAAGATGAGGTCATACTGAATTAGGATAGACCCTAAATGCATTGATTGATGTCCTTATAAGAAGGCCATGTGAAGACACAGAGACAGATGTACAAACAGAGGAGAAGGTCATATGAAGATTCAGACAGAGATTGGAGGGAGGCATCTGTAAGCCAAAGAATGTCAAGGATTGCTGGCACACACCAGAAGGTAGAGTCAAAAGAAGCATTCTTTCCTTGTGTTTTCAGTGGGAGCATAGCCCTGATGACATTTTAATTTCAGACTCCTAGCCACCATCACCTTGACAGAATACATTTCTCTTATTTTAAGCCACCCTGTTTGTGATACTTTGTCACAACAGCCATTGGGAATTAATGTAGTTTTATGCTCAGACATATCAGAAGTTACCAGGTAAATAGAAGTTCAAGTAATGAGTCCTTTTAGAACACAGCAATATAGGCAGTCATACATTTACATGCAAAAAAAAGCATTAATGACTAAATTTGTACTGTAGTATTACTAGCAAGTTGCCAGGTTTATATATAAAGACTGCATGCTTTCATATACTTAAGGAATTGTGTTATTATAACACAGTACTTTTTAGGGACCCATGGCCCCATTCAAAAGAATTTTTCCAAGGATCTCTACCAAATATATAGTCATCAGTTCACCTCTAAATGTAGTGTCATATAACTTCTCTTAGTATGCCCAAATGTATCTACTCAATTTGCCACTGCTAAGTTCACTAGATACTAATAATTTTCTGTTATGTTTTCATATAGCCTTTGCATAGTTTATAATCATGTGTACTTTATTCATAAAGCAAATACACAACAATGAAACCTGAGAAGAGAAAAGGGAATAAATATATATGTAAAAAGGATATGTGTCATTAAACCTTTCTCATAAGCAGAAACTATAGTGGAGCAGATGTGATTGAAATTTTCTTTTTAACAACACTACAAAGCTAACAAACCAACAAAAGCTAATTTTAGAGGGCTCATCCTTCGTCTTTTCTGTGGTGTTTTATCTCCATTGTCTCTCACTTCAAGAAATATGAGGCATCGTTTCTTCCAAGAAGCTGTCTTTGAACTTCAATTCTAGATAATTACCCCACAGATAGTGGTTGGCTCCTAGTGTTCTTTCAAATCTCTTATTTCTGTGGAATTATTTGTTTATGTGATTGTCTTCTATACTTGACTATTAGCCCCTAAATAATTCATTGGACTAGATGGGTTGGTTTTTTCCTAGGCCTAAACATTATTTTTTAAAACAGCTTTAACAGTATAATTAACACACAGTAAAATACAATATTTAAAGTGTACAACCTGGTAAGTTTTGATTAATATATATACCCATTGAACCATCACCATTATAAGAGAGTGAACATATCCATCACCCCAAAAAAGTTTCCTCATGTAGGTGGGATGGATTTAAATAAAGCTTTAGAAGAAAAGTTGATTCTAGAGAGCTTAAAGAATTCTGGCCAAAAGTGTCAGTTGGTTGATCGAAGTTTATGTAATTTATATAGTAGCTAGATAAGAAGTACCAGGTGGAACATTGAGCTAGCTTTTAAAGACACATTTTGGTTTTGAAATTCTTTCCCTGCACCACATCTATTCAAGAAATGCTGCCTTGGGTTTGATGTCAACCTTAGTGAAACTGAAGCTCAGTAAGAAGCAATGGAATCCAATCATGTAGTTTTTTCATTCCAAGTTGCACATTTTTGGTTCACCTTTTAACTCCTTGAAATGAGGATGCATTTTGTCCATCCCCATTATTTTATAGATGAGGGAAATTATTCCTTGGGGGCATGTAGTCATATAGTGCTTTATTGTTTACATTGTACTTAATATCATCTCACTTATTCTTTACAGCTTATCACCTACAGAATTATCTCCATATTTGTAATTGAGAACTCCAAGACTTGAGGTCAACATATTTAAGGCTTCTTACTATTTTGAAGATAATGAACCTTCAGCAATGGATTAAAGTGATTTATAAACCTAGTGGCAGATAAAGGCATTACATGAGGAAGGACAGATGTGAGTGGTCATGCAAGGTCATTTCCTTCATGGCCTCCTTGTCATGGAGACTGAGTGAAATTGCCAAGTAGAGCAAGGGCAAAATAATGGAACTTGTTATCCTGCTTGTGAGACAACGTAACCTCACTTCTAATTCATGGGATATGCCAAATAGGAGTTCTAACCTTTATAACTATCTTAGTCCATTCAGCTGCTTTAACAAAACACTACAAACGAGGTGTCTTATAAACAACAGAAATTTATTTCTCACAGTTTCAAAGGCTGGGAAGTCCAAGGTCAAAATGCTGGCAGATTCAGTGTCTGGTAAGGATCTGTTTCCTGGTTCATAGATGTGTCCTTACCTGCTTGAAGAGGCAAGGACACCTTCTGAGGTCTCTTTTATAAGGGCACTAATGCCATTCATGTGGGCTCCATCTTCATGACCTAATTATTTCCCAAAGGTCCCACCTTCAAATACTATACAATGGGTGTTAGGATTTAACATATAAATTTTGGGATAGAGCAGGAGAGAGACAAACATTCAGTCTAGTATGGTGGAGAGAAGTACAGAAGCTTTCTCCCTCAAAAGAATGGAAGATTCAGCTGGCATTCTCTTCTCCGTGATTCAAGGAAAACAACGTGAGGGGAAATATGGGTTTTTCCCTATAATAATGACTCTAAATTATATAATTCAGGATTTAACTTTCATATCTAGGAAAATGGAATACAGCATGGCATGTCTTTAGACATAAATATTAGGGAGAAAGGAATAACTTTAAAAAATTATTATTGTAACTGGTAGCTGTGGGTTCTTTCTCCCTGAATACCTTGAAAATAGTTAAGTCCCCACATTCCTGAAGGCAAGGGAATGAGCTAGGGAATCAGTTGAGAATTGTTTCTGCCCAGTGATGCTAAGCTTGCACAATATTGTGTTGAGATTTACAAGTGTAATATAAACACTGTAATTGCTTATTGTCTTTGCTATTTTAAGTAGCTGCCAGTGGAAAAAATTGTGCTATGTGAATAATCCAGAATTTCTAAATATTTTTCATTTTCTTTGAACTTTAGCAACTCTATTTGAATATTTAAATTTAAAACTCCTGAACTCATTCAGTCAAGAGCCATTGTTGTTTTTTTTTAGTGTAAACTAGAGTCTATTTTACCCAATACTAGCACTGATATTTATATTCTTAAAGAATCGTACTTAGGATCAGATATGTTGAACAAAGAGAAAAAAATGAAGCATATTTGAAAAGAAACAGATTAAGGGCATCTTTGAAAGCTTGTATTATTCACCAAGTACTAGTTTACTTGAAGAAGCATCTATAAGCTTCTAAAATTTACTCATACTCACTGTGACTGTGGTACAAATCTCTCTGTGATTACAGAAGACATTCTCTTGCTGAGAGACTGTCTTTATTGAAGGCTCCTAGAGACTCCTCTAGTCTGATAATATGTGTTAAATCTAATTGTGATTTAACACTTCTAATCTCAGCCACAAGCAAGTGACCATGACATATCAGCAAGTTCTTATATCTTTTGAGTCATCGAGGGACATTTGAAATACATTTTCTCTTGCTACTCTTCTTTATTTTTAGGAAGAAGAAAATACATTCCATACCAATTAGCCCAGATAAAGATAAGATTCATCACTGATTCATTGCATATTTCCCCACTTTAAAAAAATTTAAAATATAGTTGGCATACAATATTATATTGGTCTCAGGTGTACAACACAGTGATTCAATATTTATATACCTTATAAAGTGGTCACCACAATAAGTCTAGTAACCATCTGTCAACATGCCAAGTTATTACAATATTATTGACATCTCTCTGACTTATTTATTTTATAACTGGAAGTTTGTATTATACTTCTTAATCCCCTTCACCCATACCCTCCTCACACCCTTCCCCTCTGGCAACCATCAGTTTGTTTTCTGTGTCTATGAGACTGTTTCTGTTTTATTTTCTTTGCTCATTTTTTGTTTGTTTGTTTTTTAGATTCCACATATAAATGAAATCATATGGTATTTGTCTTTTTCTGTCTGACTTATTTCACTTAACACAATACCCTCTAGGTTCACACCCCACTATTTTTTATCCGAATTTTACTATAAATAATGGTTCTTAAATAGTAAAACTCTCATTATATTATATGTAGATTTGCCCTGGCCGGTTTGGCTCAGTGGTTAGAGCGTCGGCCTGCGGTCCAGAGAGACCCAGGTTCGGTTCCCACTAAGGGCATGTACTTTGGTTGCAGTTTGTCCCCGGCCCTGGTTGGTCGTGCGGGTGGCAGCCACTCGATGTGTCACCTTCGCATCGATGTTTCTCTCTCTCTCTCTTCCTCTCTCTCCCTCCCACTCTATCTGAACAAAAAATGAAAAAGTGTCCTCGGGTGAGGATAAAAAAAATAAAATAAAATATTATATGTAGATTTAAGACAACTGTCAGAATAAACTTGGCTCTATTAGATTTCAAGCACTTAGTGACTGCATAATAAAAGGCAAGGGGCATTTTAGAAAAAAATATAAAAACACACCCAAAACTGATACAGTAGCCCCTCTTATCCACAGTTTCACTTTGTATGGTTTTAGTTACCCGTGGTTAACCCCAATCCAAAAATTCTCAATTTCCCCAACCACTGAAATTATTTGCTCCTAACATCCAACCATCGGCATTGTCATGGCTTGATGATTTAGGATCACTTGAGGCAGATGACCCGCATTCTGATGTATGGTCAGAAGGTCAATAGTAGTCTTATGCTATGTTATAATGCCTAAGACATTCGCCTCACTTCATCTCATCACATAGGTATTTTCTTATCTCATGTCATCACAAGAAGAAAGGTAAATATAGTACAATATGATATTTCAAGAGTGAGACCACATTTACATAACTTTTATTACAGTATATTTTTATAATTGTTCTATTTCATTATTAGTTTTTGTTGTTAAGCTCTTACTCTGCCTAATTTATAAATTAAACTTTATCATATGCATGCATTTATAGGAAAAACATGGTATATATAGGGTTTGATACTATCTGTGGTTTCAGGCATTCACAGGGGTCTTGGAACACATCTCCTGTGGATAAGGGGAGGACTACTGTATTGTAATTTTTAAGGCTACAGAATAATACTCTTAAGATGCTAAGATACTGAGTTTGAAAAGAACTTTTAATGTATTTTTAAGGTTATTAAAATTATAAAAATGTAACTAATCAGTTTTAGAGTCTGAAGTACTGCTAAAATTGTTATAATGCCAGAAAAGACATGCCTCTCTTAAAAAGTCCTTTTAGTAAGAATTAAGAATTAAGGAAGTGAAAGGAAGCATTATTTTTAGTGCAGAGTTTCAAGCTTTGGTAGGCAAAATAATTATCTTATGAGTTTATAAAAATTAGAGATTTGGGCTTAATCTCCTTCTTCCTCTCAGAGTTTCAGATTTTTTTAGGTCTAGAGTATGGCTTGGGATCCTGCCTTTTCAAAAAAATGAAGCATTCTCATAATGCAGGTGGTCATGGACTGCTTTAGCATTTATTAAAGGTAATTTGGATAAATCTTAATATGATAATATTGATCAAAAGAATCCTGATCCAAATTAGTATGTAGTATATATCTTTTTTTAAAAAAAATTTGTAAGAGTTTATTTGAGCCAAACTGACAACATATGCCAGGGAGTAAGATCTTAAATGCTCCCAAGAATAACAGTTTTGCAGCTTCTTTTAGGCATTTGAAATTAAGGAGGGAGTGTAAGGAAGATTACATGGAGGTGGGAGAAAGCAAGGCAGGGATTGGGTTACAAGATAGTTAAGAAGATTGTGTTCTCTTTAGGGTGGTCACCTATTATGGGGAAGAGTCTGAAAAGAGGCATTACAAAGTGGCATTAACCTATAAACAGAAACAATGGACAGGGCTTGCTAGATAAGTCATCTTATTGACCACTGGGGAATGGGGCAAGTATCTTAACCATGGGATCTGAGTTGAGGCCAAATTTTTCCCCAAAGGGAGAGCAGGTCAACCGAAGGCCATCAGGTCTTATGTCCTTCATTGTGAAAAAACACTCTGGATCTTTTCTATCATATGAACTATCATGATCTGAGTTTTGCCTTCTGTCTCATCTTTCTGTATTGAGCATCTAGTATAACATTTACATAAGCCATGAAAAGAGTATTACCAGTTATCTTATATATGTTCAGTAATCATAAACAGTGAATTATTTAGAAAAACCTAAAGAGCAAGTATAACTATTATTATGACTAATATCATTAGCAGACATCAAAAGATAATAAAATGAAACTGATTCTGGGTTCAATAACAATCCATAAGTATACAGGCCTTGTTGATGTCTTAGGATAGCTGTCTTGTGTTGGTGACTTCTCATCTTAGAGGAGTCTTTGATGTCTGTAGACAGGGTACATGTCCATTTTAGGTAAGGTGCCTGATAACGTCCTTTCCAATGAAGTTGGATAGTATCTTTTATTTAATGTTATTTTAATAAAAAAAATCTCCAGATGGCAGTCAATGATCTTTAAAGTCTTTGTCTCCTGGGAGCTCTCTGTGAAAGGAAGCAGTTACCAACTTAGCATTTTCTTGAAAGTGACTCTATCAAACCCTCGCCATAGTGTAAGATGTCTCCTTTCAATAATATCAGCTTACAAGTTCCTTCATCTAAGTCCTGTGTAAATGTACTATGATGATGAAGGAATGCAAAAACAAAACAAAACAAAAGAACAACAAAAAAAAAATGGGTGTCAGAGAGCCAGGAAGAACCAAGTAGCTGTCTTGGGTTTCCCATAGCCCCAACTATTCGTTTAATTTACAAACATTGTACCCTAGAATTTTTTCATCACTTAGTTTACAATGCTTCCCATGCAATTTAACATAAAAACAAATCTCTGAAGTATTACAGAGGCCCTACTGAAACATCACAGAGTTATTCCTACGTATATTGAAAATTTAACCCTTAAAGCCTCAATGTCTACTGAAAACTAAAAAGTTATCAATTAGCATTCTTTAGCTTAGACATTTTGTAACCTCTAGAAACATTTTTTGTAGACATAGAAGTTAATTTTTATCACAGAGTTTTGTTGTAAAACCCAGGCAAAATAACAACATGCCAATTTTTTTTAAAAAAACAAACTTAAGCTAACTTTTATTTACTAGGGGTTAATATTAGATCATATGAACTTGAAAAGCATTTAAGTTAGTTTCTATATTTCTGAGAATTTTAGAAAATCCAATCCTTACAAATTCTTGCATTTATTTATTTATTTATTTATTTATTTATTTTTCTTTATTGATTTTTAGAGAGAGAGGAAGGGAGAGGGAGAGAGAGATAGAAACATCGATTGACCTTCTCCTGCATGCCCCCAACTGAGGATTGGGCCCACAACCTGGGCAAGTGCCCTGACCTGGAATCGAACCAGCGACCTCTTGGTGCATATGTTGACATTCAACCACTGAGCCACACTGGCCAGGCCACAAGTGCTTGCCTTTAAATTAATTTTAACAATACCGCCCAAAGGCAGAAAATGATCTCACATTTACAACATACATATACAGACACACAGATAGACACACACAGAAACCTTTTAGCCATGAGAAAAACTCACTAGTTTATAAAAAAATTGGATCCATATTTTACCCTGGAGGCATTTACAATTTATATTTGTCCTTAATAAATCAAGTTCCAAATGACCTTCCCCCTTTTAAAATAAAGACAGCCGTTTTTAATACCTTAAAGAATTGGGTTTATACCTAAATAATATCATAGGTTGATCAGTTTATCTAAATACTTTCTTTCACTCTTTTTTTTTTTTTTTAAATACTTTTACATAGTTTCACTTTAGCTTAGGGAGAAGGCTTTTTAAATTTGAAGACAGTTTCTCGTGTCACCCCACCCCAATTATTTACTTTTATTTTATTTATTTATTTTTTTATTATTTTTAAATTTTTTAAATATTTTATTTTATTTATTTATTTTTGTTACAGATGTTTCTCTTTTTTCCCACATTGACACCCGCCTCCCCCTCCCTCCCTGCCCCGTCCCCAGTTTTGTGGTCCATGTCCATTTGTTCTGCGTACATGCATATAAGTTCTGTGGTTAATCGCTCCTCCCCCACCCCCTCTTCTGAGGGTTGTCAGTCTGTACCCCACTTCCATGTCTCTGGGACTACCCTGTTCCTCAGACTGTTATGTTCATTATATTCCAGAAATAAATGAGATCATATGATATTTGTCTTTCATGTTTAAGGTGCAGAACAGGAAGAAAAAAAATAAAAGGATTAAAAAGAGGGATCTATTGACTTTATAAAAACTTTATTTTTTAATGCTGCATTTGTACTTTATTTTATTATTTATTTATTTTTGTTACAGATGTTGCTCCTCTTTTCCCCATTGACACCCTCTTCTCCATCCCCGCAACCCTGTCCCCAGCTTTGTTGTCCATGTCCATCAGTTATGCGTACATGCATATAAGTTCTGTAGTTTATCTCTTCCGTCCCCCCCACCTCCTCTTCTGAGGGTTGTCAGTCTGTACTCTACTTCCACGTCTCTGGGTCTACCCTGTGCCTCAGACTGTTATATTCATTATAATCCACAAATAACTGAGATTATGTGATATTTGTCTTTCTCTGCTTGGCTTGTTTCGCTTAGGATAATACTCTCCAGGTCCCTCCATGTCGTCTCAAAGGATAAGAGATCTTTCTTTCTTACAGCTGCATAGTACTCCATTGTGTATATGTACCACAGCTTTTTTATCTACTCGTCTACTGATGGACACTTGGGCTGTTTCCAGATCTTAGCTATTGTAAATAGTGCTGCTGTGAACATGGGGGTACATATATTCTCTCTGATCAATGTTTTAGGCTTCTTAGGGTATATTCCTAGAAGTGGTATCACTGGATCAAATGGTAATTCAATTTTTAATTTTTTGAGGTAACACCATAGTGTTTTCCATAGTGGCTGTACCAGTCTGCATTCCCACCAGCAGTGTACTAGAGTGCCCTTTCTCCACACCCTCGCCAGCACTTGTTGTTTGATGATTTGTTGATGGTGGCCATTCTGACAGGTGTGAGGTGATACTTCATGGTTGTTTTAATTTGCATCTCTCTGATGATTAGTGATGTTGAGCATTTCTTCACATGTCTCTTGGCCATTTGTATGTCCTGTTTGGAGAGATGTCTATTTAGCTCCTCTGCCCATTTTTCAATGGGTTCTTTCCTTTTGTTTAGTTGTATGAGCACTCTATATATTTTGGAAATTAACCCCTTATCTGATGTATCATTGGCAATTATGCTCTCCCATATAGTGGGTTCCATTTTCATTTTGATGGCTGTTTCTTTTGCTGTGCAGAAGCTTTTTAGTTTGATGTAGTCCCATGTGTTCACTTTTTCCTTTGTTTCTGTTGCCTTACGTGATGTATCAGTGAAGATTCTGCTGTGTGTGATGTCCGAAATTGTGTTGCCTACATTTTCTTCTAGGATTTTTATGGACTCACGAGTCACATTTGAGTCTTTTATCCATTTTGAGTTTATTCTTGTGTATGGTGTAAGTTGATGGTTTAGTTTCTTTTTTTTTTTGCATGTAACTGTCCAATTTTCCCAGCACCATTTATTAAAGAGGCTGTCTTTACTCCATTGTATGCTCTTGCCACCTTTATCAAATATTAATTGAGCATAATGTCTTGGGTCAATTTCTGGATTCTCTGTTCTGTTCCACTGGTCTACATGCCTGTTCTTGTGCCAGTACCAGGCTGTTTTGATTACAATAGCTTTGTAGTATAACCTGATATCCGGTATTTTGATCCCACTTACTTTGTCCTTCTTTTTCAAGATTGCTGTGGCTATTCGGGGTCTTTTTTGGTTCCATATGAACTTTTGAAGTATTTGTTCTAGTTCTGTGAAATATGTTGCTGGTGTTTTGATGGGGATTGCATTGAATCTATAGATTGCTTTGGGTAATATGGACATTTTAATGATGTTAATTCTTACAATCCATGAATAAGGAATGTGCTTCCACTTTTTTATATCTTCCTCTATTTCTTTTTTCAATGTCCCTTAGTTTTCTGCATATAGGTCCTTTACTTCTTTGGTTAAGTTTATTCCTAGGTATTTTAATTTTTTTGCCATGATGGTAAATGGGATTGTTTTTTTTTAGTTTCTCTTTCTGTGAGTTCATCATTGGTGTATAAGAATGCTGTCGAAGATTCCAAAATGGCGGCAGAGTGAATGGAAGCTACACAGACCATCTCCCAGGACCAAACTGGAATTACAACTAAAATAAAGACAAATCGTCAGGAAAAAGCAACAGAAAAGCAGCTTGCGAGGAGTATATAACCAGGGACACTGAATCAATCCTGGTAGGATTGCAGAGGCACAAGAGGGGCACTGGGAGCCCACAGACAGCAGCGGTCTTAGCTGTGAGCAGTGCCCTCGGGGTTAAAGTCCCAAGGCAGCTCCACAGTGCAGAGGGCTGGAACAGAGCACTAAAATACCCACAGCCACTCAACTTGGGCTCCAGCAGAGGGAGGGTGGACTAGACTGGAACTGTGTGGGGACACTCGGGATTTGGAGGGCACTCAGAGCTTTTGCTGAGTTGCAGCCACACAGGACAGTGGCCATCTTACTCCTTCCCAGGGCTCTGGGGAGAGGTGGTGGCCCCTTCCTCAGAGATTCAACTCCACCCATGTGGGCAATTAAAATGCAAATTGAGGCTTATTAACAACCAGCATCTGCCCCACCCTCGGGAAAGCCTCTTAGGATGAACACCTGAGGGAGGTTTTCATTCAACTGAGACCCCAAGGCTCTTCAAGTAACTGAGGCTAATAGCCTCCAGGCAAAAAGCTAGAGGATAACTGAACCTTTCCTGTGCTTGAAAATCTACTCAGGAAAGTAAGACTTGACAGTGGTGTTTAACATGGGTCTTCCCACACTCATCCAAACCCAGTAGAAGGAGCCAAAAACAGCAGAACATGAACATCCACAGGGAAAATTTGGCAGGCTCCAAACCCACTGAGATAGCCAAAATGATGAAACAAAGAAACAAATCCCAAATGAAAGAACAAGAGACCTCTACCGAAGATAAGATAAATGAAATGGAGTTAAGCAAGTTAACAGAGCTAGAATTCAGAGCCATGATCTTGAGGAAGCTCAACAGCATGAGTAAGGACAACAACACCAGGAGTGAAGACATAGAAACATTGAAAATCAACCAATTGGAAATCAAGAAGCACCAAGAAGAAATGAAGAATGACATAGCAGAAATAAAGAACACATTAGAAGGACTAAACAGCAGAGTAGAGGAAGCTGAGGACCAGATCAGTGAATTAGAAGACAGGGTAGAAAAAATCAACCAATCAGAAAACCAAAAGGAAAAAACAATTAAAAAACAGGAAGACAGCTTAAGAAAACTGTGAGACAACTGGAAATGTAATAATATTCGCATCATAGGAGTCCCCGAAGAAGAAGAAAATGAGCAAGGGTTAGAGAATATATTTGAAGAAATAGTGACAGAAAACTTCCCTGATTAGGTGAAGGAAGAAGGCATTCAAGTTCAAGAAGCACAGAGAGTCCCAAGTAAGAAGAACCCAAACAGGCCCACACCAAGACACATAGTAATTAAAAGGCCAAAAATTAAAGACAAAGAGAGAATCCTAAAGGCAGCAAGAGGTAAGCAACAGGTTACCTAGAAAGGAACCCCCATCAGGCTAACAGCTGACTTCTCAACAGAAACACTACAGGCCAAAAGGGAATGGCATGAAGTGATCAAGATCATGAAAAACAAGGATCTGAATACAAGACTACTCTACCCAGCAAGGCTATCATTCAAAATAGAAGGTCAAATAAAGAGCTTCCAAAACAAACAAACAAAAAAGGCTAAGGGAATACATTAGCACCAAACCAGCACTGCAAGAAATGTTAAAAGGACTGCTGTAATTAGTAGAAGAAATAGGAAGGAAAATAGAACCACACTAAACAAAAATGGCAATCAATAAGTACATATCAATAATCACCTTAAATGCAAATGGATTGAATGCTCCATTAAAAAGACACAGAGTAACTGATTGGATTAGAATGCATGACCCATATATATGTTGTTTACAAGAGACCCTCCTCACAACAAAAGACTCACATAAGTTGAAAGTGAAGGGATGGAAAAAAATCTTCCAAGCAAATGGAAAGGAAAAAGCTGGGGTAGCAATACTCATATCTGATAAAATATATTTCAAAATGAAGGCCATAACTAGAGACAAAGAAGGTCACTACATAATATTGAAAGGATCTATCCAACAGGAAGATATAATCTTGGTAAACATATATGCACCCATTATAGGAGCACCAAAATATATTTAAAATCTTCTGGAGGACTTCAAAGGAGAAATCGACAGCAATACAATCATAGCAGGGGACTTCAACACCCCGCTGACATCACTGGATAGATCCTCCAGACAAAAAATTAACAAGGAAGCAGAGACTCTAAATGAAGCACTAGACCAAATGGACTTAATAGATATCTACAGAGAATTACACCCCAAAACTACAGAATTCACATTCTTCTCAAGGGCACATGGGACATTCTCAAAGATAGACCCCATGTTAGGACACAAACTAAGTCTCTACAAGTTCAAGAAGATTGAAATCATATCAAGCATCTTCTCAGATCACAATGGCATCAAACTAGAAATCAATTGCAACAAGAACATGCAAAGACATTTGAATACATGGAGGCTAAATAGCATGTTATTAAACAATGAATGGGTTACCTAGGAGATCAAGGAAGAAATTAAAAACTTCCTGGAAACCAATGAAAATGAACACACAACAACACAAAATCTATGGGATGCTTTAAAAGCATTTCTGAAAGGGAAGTTCATAGCACTACAGGCCTACCTCAAGAAACAAGAAAAGTTTCTAATAGACTATTTAACCTCACAATGTAGAGAACTAGAAAGCAAACAAAAAGAAAATCCCAGAGCAAGTAGAAGGAAGGAAATAGTAAAGATCAGAGCAGAAATAAATGACAGAGACCAAAAAAACAATTCAAAGGATCAATGAAACAAAGAGCTGGTTTTTTGAAAAGATAAACAAGATTGATGCACCCTTACCTAGACTCACAAAGAGAGAGAACCCAAATACACAAAAGCAGAAATGAAAGAGGAGAAATAACAACTGACACCACAGAAATACAAAGGATCATTAACAAATACTGTGAACATTTATATACAACAAATTCAGATACCGGATATCAGGTTATACTACAAAGCTATTGTAATCAAAACAGCCTGGTACTGGCACAAGAACAGGCATGTAGACCAGTGGAACAGAACAGAGAATCTGGAAATTGACCCAAGACATTATGCTCAATTAATATTTGACAAAGGTGGTAAGAGCATACAATGGAGTAAAGACAGCCTCTTTAATAAATGGTGCTGGGAAAATTGGACAGTTACATGCAAAAAAAAAAAAGAAACTAAACCATCAACTTACACCATACACAAGAATAAACTCAAAATGGATAAAAGACTCAAATGTGACTCGTGAGTCCATAAAAATCCTAGAAGAAAATGTAGGCAACACAATTTCGGACATCACACACAGCAGAATCTTCACTGATACATCACGTAAGGCAACAGAAACAAAGGAAAAAGTGAACACATGGGACTACATCAAACTAAAAAGCTTCTGCACAGCAAAAGAAACAGCCATCAAAATGAAAATGGAACCCACTATATGGGAGAGCATAATTGCCAATGATACATCAGATAAGGGGTTAATTTCCAAAATATATAGAGTGCTCATACAACTAAACAAAAGGAAAGAACCCATTGAAAAATGGGCAGAGGAGCTAAATAGACATCTCTCCAAACAGGACATACAAATGGCCAAGAGACATGTGAAGAAATGCTCAACATCACTAATCATCAGAGAGATGCAAATTAAAACAACCATGAAGTATCACCTCACACCTGTCAGAATGGCCACCATCAACAAATCATCAAACAACAAGTGCTGGCGAGGGTGTGGAGAAAGGGCACTCTAGTACACTGCTGGTGGGAATGCAGACTGGTACAGCCACTATGGAAAACACTATGGTGTTACCTCAAAAAATTAAAAATTGAATTACCATTTGATCCAGTGATACCACTTCTAGGAATATACCCTAAGAAGCCTAAAACATTGATCAGAGAGAATATATGTACCCCCATGTTCACAGCAGCACTATTTACAATAGCTAAGATCTGGAAACAGCCCAAGTGTCCATCAGTAGACGAGTAGATAAAAAAGCTGTGGTACATATACACAATGGAGTACTATGCAGCTGTAAGAAAGAAAGATCTCTTATCCTTTGAGACGACATGGAGGGACCTGGAGAGTATTATCCTAAGCGAAACAAGCCAAGCAGAGAAAGACAAATATCACATAATCTCAGTTATTTGTGGATTATAATGAATATAACAGTCTGAGGCACAGGGTAGACCCAGAGACGTGGAAGTAGAGTACAGACTGACAACCCTCAGAAGAGGAGGTGGGGGGGACGGAAGAGATAAACTACAGAACTTATATGCATGTACGCATAACTGATGGACATGGACAACAAAGCTGGGGACAGGGTTGCGGGGATGGAGAAGAGGGTGTCAATGGGGAAAAGAGGAGCAACATCTGTAACAAAAATAAATAAATAATAAAATAAAGTACAAATGCAGCATTAAAAAATAAAGTTTTTATAAAGTCAATAGATCCCTCTTTTTAATCCTTTTATTTTTTTTCTTCCTGTTCTGCACCTTAAACATGAAAATGGTATTCCTCATTAAAAATTTGCTGAGGATTCTCATCTTTCTGTTCTCTATGACCTTATCCCTTTTGTCAACTTGTAGACAATAGCACAGTGTTATTCTTCTGCATTTGAAGGGGACATCCTGAATCCTATTTCAGCAGTTTCTTTTGAACTTTTCCTACATGCTTTTTCCCCTTTAGAGTTCTGTAGGTAAGGAGTTTGGAGATATGGTGAGGTTCCTATCTTTAGGGCCACATACCAGAGAAGTTTAGAAATGCAAAGGTGAGGAGTAAGCTGCAACAACTTTGCTTAAAAAGGCATTTGGACCACCAGGGAGTTTACGTAGCAAGACCATGATAGTGTCTTTTGTTCATTCGATTCCACATATAAGTGAGGTCATATGGTACTTGTCTTTCTCTGGCTGATTTATTTCATTTAGCAGAGTGCTCTCCAGGTCCATCCATGCTGTCCCAAAGGGTAACATTTTTCTTCTTTTTAAAAACTCAATAGTATTCTATTGTGTACCACATAGATAGAGAGCAGACTGACAGCTATCAGGGGTTGAGAAAAAAAAAGGAAAAAAAAAAGAAAAATCTCATGAAGGACGGTGTGGTGATTGCCAGGGTGAGGGGTTTGGGGAGTGGGGAGGTGGAGGAAGGTACAAGGGGTAAATAATGATGGACAGAGATTTGACTTGGGGTGGTGAAGATGCAATACAGTGTACAGATGATGTGTTGTGGAATTATGCACCTGAAACCTGTGTGATTTTGTTAACCAGTGTCACCCAATAAATTCAATAAAAGGGAATAAAATAGAAAGAGCATGATAGAATTGGTAAGTCACAAGGAAGTAGAAGCCAGAGGAGGTTGATTAGAATGGAGACATTTCTTCATTGGGGAAATTATAGAAAATAAAAATGTTTACCCTGCAGAAGAGTGATTTAATAGCTTCATAATAGCTACTTTAAAGTATTTTGTGAAATTTATGTAGAAGGTGTATTTTTTTCCATTGCTAAGATAAAATGATTTTGAAACATTGTGTGAAAGTTTTATGTAGGATAATTTTAATCCAATATGAGAAAGGGTTTTCTCAAAATTCGAAGCATCACACAGTATGAAGAGTAATGTCAGTCCAGTGGTAAGTGCCCCACTAATGGAAATGCTAAGATGTCATTTAGATTACTAGCAGTAAGCAATGCTGTAGAATTATAATTTTATAAGAAGCTGGACTATATGGCATATAATGTCCCTTCTAATTCTTAGATTTTGTGATTTCATGAGGAACAATAGAGATGTAGTTATAATTTAATGAAAAATCACAATTACTCTATTCCCCCCTCCCCCTCCCCCAAAAAACAAACAAAAACAACCAACCTGACCAAATCACTTACAACAGGACTCAGGTTAATCTGTAATTTAACATGAT
This sequence comes from Tadarida brasiliensis, assembly GCA_030848825.1. NCBI lineage: Eukaryota > Metazoa > Chordata > Mammalia > Chiroptera > Molossidae > Tadarida > Tadarida brasiliensis. The sequence continues at coordinate 61,364,999 of CM061258.1, forward strand.
ATGATTAGTACTATTCATGGTAGACTGTAAAAGATAAAGGGAGAGTAAAGCAATGACAAGATACGTATTTCTGATTGAGATGTCACAAATGGAAGACAATTTACTCAACTGCACTTAATCATTAGTGGTTTTAAACATTTAATTATTATAAATATAATTCTTCCTTCAAACACAGCATGTACTCAGGATGGGCTTGAATAATTCTGTTATTTCAGTTTACCAGAATTATTAGCACAAATGACTCAGAAGTATTAAAAGATATTTTAAAGGAGCTATATAAACTAATTTAAGATTCAGATTGCTTGACATAAATTTTTTCTGCAAGAATTCATTGGAGATGGTTATTTTTACATTATTCTGATCACAAAGCATATATTCATTTTCTGTTGTGTTCAAAGTATTGTATTTGTTAAAGCCATTTATTATGCTAGTGAGGGTTTTTGTTTTGAATTTGTGTTAAACTCAGTCTTTACTAAGAGGAAGGCATTAAAATATCTAAATTAAAATAACTATAATTGTAAAGGCAGTCAGTGGTAAATTGTCAGGGAAATTTCATTAAGAAGGATCAATAAACCTGATAGAGTAAGGGCATATACATTTCTAAGTAATTCCTTTGATTTGATTTGACAAAGAATAGTATTTGTAAATAAACTTATAATTAAGATGATCTTGCCCCATTCCTTTTCTCACATGATAATGTAGCAGGGACCAGGGCTAATCCTAGAAATATAGAGAAACAGGTCATAATTAATTCAATTCCAGCCCCCACCCTGCTTTTCTAACTACCTAATAAATATGTAAGCCGGATTTGTGGCCCATGTTTTGAACATGTTCCTCCAATTAAAGCTTACTTTGGTTTAACTTCCTCAGAAACCTTTTCTCTGAAATTAATTGAGTTGATAAATTAGCTTATGTGAAGACACTAAGAGTCTTCCAAGTGCCATTTCTGATCCTATGTTAAATTCTAAAGAAGATCTTGCTTTCATTGTTTCATATACTTTTAGATTTGCAGAGGAGATCATTTAATTTTAAACACTAATTTCATAGATGAGAAAATTGAGGGCAGGGAATTTAAGTCAACTTATGTTTCCAATGATTCTCTCTTAGCAGTGGAAAAAATACACCTTCTACATAAATTTCACAAAATACTTTAAAGTGCTATTATGAACCTATTAAATCTCTCTTCTGCAGGGTAAACATTTTTATTTTCTATAATTTCCCCACTGAAGAGATGTCCCCATCCTAATCAACCTCCTCTGGCTTCTACTTCATTGTGACTAACCAATTCTATCATGCTCTTTCTATTTTATTCCCTGTTATTGAATTTATTGGGGAACACTGGTTAACAAAATTACACAGGTTTCAGGTGCACAATTCCACAACACATCATCTGTACACTGTATTGTATGTTCACCACCCCAAGTCAAATTTATGTCAAAACAATATAAGAAATTGTTTAAAAGTATAAGCAAATTTATTGCTGACTGGCTTATGAGGATATATTTATATAGTCATCTACCATACTGATGGAAACTTACTTTGCTACAGATGTCTTGAAAGTAATCAGACATCTATTAAAAGTATAAATATACATACCTTTGACATCGTAATCCTCACTTATAGTGATCTAGCCCATAGAAATCAAATCTTCAGTAAGGATCTATAAGCTATTTATTGTAGCATTATTTATAGTAACAAAAATCTATTAAAAAGTTAAATGCTTTTCACCAGCAAATTGTTAAATTAATTAATTAATCCAACAAATATTTATTAAGCACTTCCTATGTGCCAAGAACTGCTTTAGATACTTGGACTAAATTAGTGTGCAAACAGCTGAAGATGAAGCTTACATTATAGTATGGGCAAGAATAATAAAAAAAAGTAAAAATAAATTGTATAGTGTGATATAAGTAAGTGTATAGTATGATCAAATGAAATGGTGATGATGCAGGTTGACATTTTAAATAGCATGTCATGAAAACCTATTTGAAAAGGTGACATTTTAGCAAAGAATTGAAAGGAATTGTCAGAAGAATATTCCAAGTAGAGCAAATGCCCAAGGAAGAAACATCTCTGGTATGATTTGTGTGAGGAAGTGCTATGAACAAGGATGAGAAGAGTAAGAGATACATCAAGTATTATAGTAGAAAATGACAGTAATCATGAGACTGGGTGGTGTCATCACCAATGGAATGAGAAGATCTGGAGAACTAGGTCCTATGTCCTGGAATACTCACATATTAAGAATTTGGAGAGAACAGTAGGAACAAGCAAAGAACCAAACCACGTGAGGAAGAAGGAAAACATGAAAAAAAAAATGAAGAAAATATATTAAGGAGAAGGAATTGATAAGATTAAATATCATTGACAGGATAAGCAAGGTGAGCACTGACAGTTGATTATTGATATATGATGTGGATGTCATTGGAAACCTAGGTTAGAGAAAATTTAGAGAAGATAGGGGGGCAAAAACCTGATTGGAATAAGTCTCTTAGTCTACTTGGGCTGCTATAGCAAAATACTATAAACTGGGTGGTTTAAACAACAAACGTTTATTTCTCACAGTTCTGGAGCTTGGAAGTCTGAGATCAGGGTGCCCCCAGGTAGAGTTCTTGATGAGGGCCCTCTTTCTGGTTTACAGCCATGTTGCTGTTTCCTCACATAGGTGAAAGAGAGGTTGCTATCTGTCTGGCCTCCTATTATAAAGGCATTAATCCCATTCATGAGGGCTCTACCCTTATGATATCATTACTCCTCAAAGGCCTCGCCTCCAAATACCATTGCATTGAGATTAGGGTTTCAACATATGATTTTGGGGGGACACTAACATTCAGTTTATTTCATTCTGCCTCTCAATTCAGGTTCTTCTCAGTGCCAAAGACATTCATTCTATCCTAATAGCTCTAAAAGTTTTAACACATTTCAGCATCATCTCATTTAAACATCATCTAAATCATCAATTATGAATGAGACTTGAGTTTTGATTCATTCTGAGGCAAATCGCTCTCCAACTGTGAACCTGTGCAATTAAACATTTTATGGGTATAATGGTGGGGCAGGCATAGGATAAACAATTCTATTCAGAAGGGAGAAATAGGGAAAAAGAAAGGGGTGGTGGGTCCCAAGCAAGCCTATAACCTGGCAAGGTAAACTCTGTGAGATTTTGTCTCAAGAATAATTCCCTTTGGCTTGATGTTTGGCCGTCCAGACCCATTGAGATGGCAGTCCTGCCTTTCATGACCCCCTGGGGATCAGGTCCTACGCTAGCATCTCTGCCACGTAGGGGTCCCTAGGCCTCTGCTGGGTGGCCCTGCCCAATAACTTTGGGTGGTCCTGTCCACAGCTTTGGGAAGAGGTCACTTTTCCTGTTGAAAGTGAAGTGATGGTACCCTATTTCGAAACTAAGAAGGCAGCCCTGATCTCTGATTTGCCTTTGGAGTAATTCTTCCCTTGTCTTGCAGAATAGTGCACATTTATAGCCAAACAGCACGATGGTCCTGTATTGTAAAATGCAAGGGGTCTGACAGCCTTCATTTAGTTTTTCCCATTTAGTTCAATTAAATATATTAAGAGGTCTATATTTACTGTCTTATAGAGCTGTCCAGGATATATGGTGACTGAGACCATGCTTGTTCTGAGGAGTATATATTTAATGGATTTATTTCAGTATAAACAATGAATCCAAAAAAAACCAAAGCTCCTAGTATCATATATGTGCTTGTATATGTACATATCTATTTGTGTATGTCTGTGAACAAGGAGAACTATGTGAAAGTTGCCAACTGAGCTATTGATGCCAATTATGATAAAGGGAAATGGGGGAATTATTGAGGGACTTGGGCATTGTTGGGAGGGAATGTTACGTAGCTTTGTCTTTAAGCATTTTTGTATTTTACCATTTGCTTGCCTCAAAGAGCATGTATTAAAGTTGAAATGTGAATGTTTGCTTTTTCTATTGAAGTCTGTGACACTCAGTGTCACTTTAATTCATCTTTCAACAGAGACCTTACCTCTTATATGGACAAAAGTCCTTTAAAAATGTTAAAGCTTATTACCTTACCCAAATATTTATTAGGTTTATATATTTCTTATATGTATGAAAATATTCCAACAATTCCTTACAGGTTGATAGGTTTTCCCATCAGTGAAGCACTCAAATACACTTATTGATTAATTTCTTAAAAAGCTAATAAATCGAAGAACTGTTTAAGGCACAGGAAGTGAAATAAGTCTATGACTTTTCTGGCATGGGTTTTATCCCCATCAATAGAATTGCACATTTAAAATACTATTATAAATAATAAATAGCAATGGGTGACAAACCCAGAGGGAGAAAAAAGCAGGAAGTGAGGCATTCTATAGCTTTGTTGTGCATTATCTTCAACACATTTGTTGCCTTGTGGTTTTTTGAGGACTAGGCTTCCAGAGTGTTGCTTGCTAATGGATACTAACTAGAAGGTGAGAAATCTCCCTGTCATTTACTGTGGTCAGAGAAGGAAAATATATTTGTTGAATGGTTAGGCACAAATCCAGTAGTCAACTGACTGCGTAATGCAGGATTTATCGGAAAGAGTTGAAACTTCCCTGCTGGACAGAACTTGGTTTTAAGCATGCGCCGATATTATTCCTAAATCAAAAACTAGGTGATAGGAGAAGGTATCCTGGGGATGAGGAAAGCATGGATTTTGAATTCAGTAAAGACCTGGATTTAATTACCAGTTCTGTTACATATTTACCTTGGAAAAGATAACATTTCCAAGCTAGTTTCTTGCATAATAAAATATGGACAATCATATATCTCCCTTAGAGGATTCTTATGTGAATCAATTACGTCTGCAGAATACTCACTTCCTTCCGGCCCTTCTTTGTCTTCTTTCCTTCTCTTTTCTTCTTTTTCCTTCAATTTACTTTCTTCTTTTCTTCTAAATGCTACATGTTAAATTTGAATGTAATGCATTGATGTATTTCCAGACAAGTAACAAAGATAATAGTGAAAGTAGAAATGATTTCCCACATCAGTCTATATATTCTTTAGCTATATTAAAATAAATACATAACAGAGTGGATCAATTTGTAGCCATAGTAAAGTGTAGTCAGTTCTTAGGAATATGTCACTAGATAGATTAAATTTTTTAGCATCAGTTTCTTTATGTTGCTGTTTATATTGATATAATCAGTTTATCTTTTGAGGAACCTCTGTGGCAACCATAGTAGTTTGCTCAGGACCATATGTAAAAATTATTAACAAATAATAATTTAATGCAATGAGTATAAAAAGAGGTTGAGAGGAAACTTGAAACCTTTTTTTAAAATCCTGCTATCTAAATGTTCTGCAGGGAAAAATTCTATTGCTAGTACTTTGCCATGGGGTCCATCAGATATCCTAGAAATCGAGTTCAGAGCATATCATTTTTGTCTAGAGGCCCATCTTGTGCTCTCTAGGGCACAAGATTAATGTTGAATTACCAGAATAAGAGTATCTAAAAGTCAATGAAATTCTGGTAACTTCAAATCTACTTCTTTCTATAAAGCAAATGTTGACAAACATACATGTGTGTGCATATTTTATTAAACATTTTTTCTTTATTGATTTTAGAGAGAGAGGAAGAGAGAGAGATATATAGAAACATTGATGAGAGAGAACATCAATTGGCTGCCTCCTGCATGCCCCGCACTGGGGATTAGGCCCACAACCTGGGCATGTGCCCTGAATGGAAATTGAACCAGCGACCTCTTGGTGCATGGGTCGATGCTCAACCACTGAGCCACACCAGCCGGGCTTTGTGTGCATATTTTATATGTACATTTTTACATTATGTAATGAGTCAAATCACTCTCAATAATAATAATAATAATAATAATAATAATTTTATACAGACTTCTCAAGAGCCAGTCAGTGGTGTTGAACGATTTAAGTGTCAAGGAAAAAGTAAATAGTAAAGGGGAAATGTCCTAGAAAATTACTCACTTATGAACATAAGGCACTGCGCTATACCTTACTCCTACCTGCACTTTCTAAATAGTTCTTTTCTCCAGTTACCTCATTTCAGTATGTCATCTGTTTTCTGCTTGGACTGTGGCTAATGTAGGTGATACTTAAAATATTCAATAACTTGTAAGGCATGAGCAACAGCTAGTTAGGACAGATACAGCTGTAAACAGTAATGCAGCAACGATTGTGGAATGTGGAAGAAGTATTTTGTAAGTACAGTCGGTACTGTGTCAAAATTTACAATTGAAAAATAAAGTGAACTCAAGATCTATAATAATGTCTTTCCTACTTTCCTGCATTCCAATGTGCTACCTAAGAGTAGAGAAATAGAAGATGACATAGCAATCAGCCTAGGGAGGGGCCTCTTCCCTCCATAACCAAAGTGTGGTGATTGCACACTCAAGGTTTAGTTACACATTACCTCCATTGGGTAGAACTCCAGATGTATTTTTGGCCTACATCATTCCTGCAAAGCCACAAAAGTAAATGTTCTAGTCCCTTCAAGTCTAGAGTCCTCATTTTACTAAGACATCTTATTCTTGAATCCACTAATACATTCTATTTCTACTTATAGAGAACCAGTTTCAAGCATAAAGAATTACATAATCAACTTCACATACCCTTCAAGCAAATACATCTACTGTATTTATTAACTAACCCAGTGTATCTTTCTCTCCTGATACAATAATCTTTCCATTTCATTAATACTTCCCATCAGATAGCATTCCATCTTCCTTGCTGGTTAAATGTGCACAATGCCCAGCACAGCTATTGCCATGTTTGAGAACCTTTCCTGGAAACCACCAGGCAAAATTGATCACTGTTCTCTGTGCTTGAAAGCACTTCTCACTCTGTATTGTGATTAACAGTGTATGTTTCTGTCACCACTGGTAGATTTTGATCTCCTTGAAAGCAGGGATCAAATCTTTTTCATCTTTATAACCTTAGGGCTTACAACACTGTACATGATGGAACTCGATAAATGTCTGTTGAACTGAATTCAATGAATTGGGTTCCTGCAGGTTTGATGGTGAGCCCATGAAGGAAAAGGAATTCAAACTCAGTTCTATTCCTCCTCCTGGGTCCAAGCTCTTATCCACTATAATGTGCTGTGTTTCCTTATTGTTTCACAGCAGTTGTTGCTCTGATAGTTGAAAGTTTATTTCTGTTAATGTTACATTTGCCTTATAATTTAGGAAATTGATTATTTCTTATGTGGATCCTCAGATCTAATATACATGTGCATAATAGTTTTGTGTTCTTTGTACAATAAGTCCAAAAGAAGAGTTTCAAGACATGTCATTGAAAATATGATTTTCAAAAAGCGTTATTCCTATTGCTTTTCTCCGCTAGATGGGAGCGAGAGCAAAGCGAAAGGCAGAGGTATCTAAACTGTTCGCCCATTACCATAGAGAGCCTGATGTATAGTAATGGGTCCAGGATCGTAAACGTCTCTCTTGGCACTCTTACCACTGTCAGATTATTACTGTGTTCTCAGATATAGCTGAATGTGTTCAAGGATCTTCTTTGGTCTGAAAGGTCAGCTACTTTTAGTTGTGCACTGGTAGAATACTAATATGTCCTTATTCAAATTACCTGCTCCAGCACTTATTAAATTGATGGCCGTGTGCTCTAATTTAATACCGGTGTCGTTTAGAGGCGGGCTGCAGCGGCACTCTGTGCTGAACTGGGTGATGCTGAGGCAAAGTTCAAGCTGAAACTGGGTTTGGGGCTGCATTTTCCCACTAAATTAGCAGTCAGATGCAGTGTATAATTAATTAGCACAAACCAGGGAAAGCTTGTCATTTAATAAACCTTTTTTATTTCCACATTACACAAACAGTGGGAATTGATCCATTAAGTGCTTGGCTATTAACGCTGTTTAATGTATGTCTGGTTGTTAAATTGAGATGTCTAGGTACATACATCCAGAGTTTAAGAGCTCAGTATTTGTTCAGTATTTGCTTAGATTTGAAGTCATGTTCCACAGAATCAATAACAGCTTCAGTACTGAATTTGAACCTGATTCAAACATACATGTGGATGTTTGAAACCCACAGTTTCAACATAGCCTCAGAAATAAGTTTTCATATATATCTTTGTATGTTTCGAAGTTTAGCTACTTCTCTTTCCCCAGTATTAAATACTGTATTATGTTTACAGCATTCTCTTTACATTTTCCCCCATATAATTCTTGCTTGGAATTGCCTAAGGCAAAGAATCACTTCATGTTGGCACTATTCAGTATATCATGAAATTGTACAGTTGGAAGGAGCCTTAATGAAATATACAGGATGAGATTTCAGCTACCCTGTTAAGTCTTACCTGTGGTCTAAGAATCACCCAAAGAGTAAGACATTTGAAACAGTCCCTAACCTAGTGATTTTTCTAAAACATGATTTAGGATGATTCACATTGTTTTGTGAACTGGTTGGTGGTGGTTATGAGGTGATTAACAAATGTGCTCTTTAGAATAACTATTATTATATTTTATATGCACAAATGAAAACATTAATTTTTTTTAGTAAATGAAGATAGAAAAACTAAAAATCTGAATGTGAAATTACTTCAAGATTGGGATAATTTTTTTGAACAGTTGATGGGGGTCATTTGCCACATGGAAAAATTATCATATTTGCCAGTATCAGTAATTTAAATCAGTGAAATTAGTCCTATATAAATTGTTAAATATCAAAGAAGTTAACTGTTTGTGTGTATATATCAAAGAAGTTAATTATGTGTATATGTCTATATATTAAATAAGTTACTTATGTGTATAGACACATATATATGAAAAAGTACCTTGAAGACTCTTAAAAAGATGAATAAACATAATCATAAAGCTATGTCAGCATCTCTGATTTTTTTCCTTATAAACTGAGAAAACTTTCTACAGATTTATGCAGCGAATGTTAAGTCTGCATTTCTGTTAAAGGATATGACTTGAGATTATTTTTCTCCTGTAATTAGAAGAAATATTTGAGCTGCAGAAATTACTTGAACTATAAAACTTTTGTTTTGAAGAATAATGACATAAAATGCTTGTGGCAAAAAATGTTCATGTTTTGGGGCCAGTTCAGATCTGTTTTATTGCATTTATCTCATTCTGCTCTATATTACAATCAGATGTTTCCATGATTGTCTCCCATTTGTACTGAAAAGCCCTCTAATACTGGAATATGAATGCGGCATAGCACTTTTAATTTTTAAAAATTTTCTGCAGAATCAATAACAGTGTAACACATTTGGGCAGTACTGAGGGGAAAACTTTTTAAATTGAATGGACAATTTATTACTTTAAAAGGAAAGCAAGTTAGGAAAATATTTTATTTCCCCGTGCTTAATGCACATGAAGCCAAAAATAATGTATTGTGCTAATATATGCATAATTTTGGATCTTTCATTAAATTTTCTGCCTTGCTTATTTCTCATACAACAATAGAATTGCCTTCATGATGTCTCATTCTGTTCTCAGTGAGAAAGGTTTGTGATTACTTACCAACAGACTCACTCCTTCATTCACTCATTCATTAATTATCCAACTTTAAGAAGGGCCTATTTTATGCTAGTAATGCACAAATATATTGAGAGGGGTGTGTGTGTGTGTGTGTGTGTGTGTTTTACCATTTTTAAAAATTTGGTATTCATTTCTTTTTCACTGACATTTTTATCCAATAAAATGTATTTTCATCCTCTACTGAGCTTGTTAAGTTTTAGTGGCAAAATTAGAGCCAATCACCCAGTATTTCCAGTTCTTCATTGCCTCCTCATAGTTAGGTGTATAAAGTATAGCTTTAGTAATATTTGTGATTTGTGATTTGTCACACTCTGCCCTTTAGCGTTATGATCATGGAAACCTGTGTTGAGATGATCTTCATCAGCCTGGGTCCCTGAGACTCCCCAATAAATGGAACCTCCTATCCACCTGTTGACCAGGTAATGTGAGCTAGAAATACAATTTTGTTATGTTAAGTCATTAATATTTGGGTATTGTTTATTTCTGCTACATAATCTTGCCTATCCTAATCTATATAATCATAATAAATATGGTTTTTTAACACAATACTTGAAAAGTAAACTAAGATAAAGAAACAAAATATTTGAAATATATATTCAAAAATATTTTAGCTCCATACAATAAAATTTGGTGGAATATTCCAATTTGTCATGATATTTAGGTTAAATGTAAATGTAGTAGCTTATATCCTAAAATTTAAATTATGCTATGATAATTTTTTATTTTTATTTAACCAAAAGGTGCTACCTCTAAAAACCTATGACTCTAAATCCCAAGAAAAGTGTGATTTACCTAATTCTGTGAATAGCTTGTCTAATTTGTAATACTAGGTCAAAGGAAATAATGATAGTATATATTTTTTTCTTTTAGTAGCTCTATTTAGTGGTCTTTTTAAATATATTTAGGTAATTTGGGTAATTATTGATCTAAAAACAAGAACATAAAACTCATGAACAACATTATGTTGGGATAAAATTCACTTCACAGTGAATTCTGTCAACTTTTAACCTTTAAATACCATTTACTGATATTCATAACAACTCTCAATTAAAATGTTCATTAGTAATATAATCTAAAAATGTCTGTCCTCTTGGTTTTCACAGTGATTTTAAAAATCACTTTAGTACAGTTATTTTTAAAGTTGTCATCTGTAAAATGTTGAAAAGGAATAATAAATGTTGACTACTAATGGGTTAATGTGAGAATATTTGAGTTTTAATTTTTAAAAGGTCTTTGGAATAAAAGACAACTTTATCTGCAGATATAAAATAAATAGTAAAATATTTAAAGTGAACTTTAAATTAATGAATATTGATGAACAAAGGGACATATATAAGGACTTAAACACTTTTATTTAACTCCATACTGAACAACATGTTGGAAAGGAAATGATATAAAAAAAAAACTCTTTAATTGGGATTTGGTTTATGTTGGGATTTGGAAACAATGTTGTTTTTTCTTCTGTTGTTGTTTTTATGTGAGGAAATAAATTTTTATTCCATGGTGAGGCAAAGAAACTTTTAGTGAAAATAAGATAATACACTGTAAAGAAGAATGAAAAATATTTTACAACAGTCCTTTCAAATTCTCCTCTTGAGTTATGAGCTTTATGATGTATTAAATATCACTAATGACTTAGAATACAAAATGATTCATATACTTTGACTAATAAGTTTTTTGAAATGTAGAGAAATTAAAATTGAGATACTATATGAGATAAATCAGCAAAAATCTAAAGATTTAAAAAGTTCCCAAATTAACCCAGTTCCCATGTTTTCCTGTAGATTTATGAATTTACATGTAAAGATTAGCTTATTTTATCTCTGCCTGATAGGTACTTTTAATAATAGGTACTATTAGTGATTTTAGCTTCTTCTTCTTCTTTTTAAAAAAATCTACAGCATTCTGTTCCTAATGGAAAATTCATAGCTGTATCAAATAGATGGGTTATTTTTGCATCTCCCAAAGAACTATGCATGGGATTTTTTAAATGAACTGATTCTGGAAACAATAGGTTTTTATGTTGAATTCCCTAACTAAGCTGACTTTAATACATCTAAATAGGATTTCTGGTTTAGTACTTATTTTATTACTAAACATCGTACTACTGAATAATACATGATCTTAGTAATAGAGTCAAACTTTATTTTTTTAAATGGCTAAACACTTAAGAATCTAGAACACTCCAAAATGGTATATATTTGTTGCACTGTATTCAACCTCTAAAAGCCAATGAAACTCAGAAAGTCCATTCTGTGATTGAGGAAGGTTATCTCCAGTATTTCCCATTTAAAATAATTTTTTGCACAAAACAGTGAGTGAAAATTTATTAGTTATTGACTATTAAGAAAAGTATTAGAAAAATATAAAGCGTACTGTGGGAGTGTATTACAGTATCTGGGAACCTACGTGGTTAAAATGGTAAAAATGTTTCCATTCTTCATTTGCTTTATAAAGTTAACAATGAAATTTTCATATTTTAAGAGATTATTCCTCTACCCTGTTTTAAGTTTCATGACTTTTTGTTTCCTTGGAGCCTGTGATTCTTTTTCTAGGATATTTTTTTTCTAAAAAAACTTTGTTTAAAATATTTATCACAGTCTCAGATATAATAGTAATAAAAGGGCAACAATTTTAATGCTGAAGAGAAGGAAAAATGGCTAACTAAATTACTGTGGTAGATAAAGTGAAATTTGATATTCTTAATATGTTATAGAATACATAAGGATATGCAAAGGTACTCACAGTACATTTCTAAGTGAAACATTATTAAAAATATGTACCACTTTGACCCCATTATGAACACATTACATTTATATTTACATACTGTTAGTATATTTTTGTCTTCATCTGTGTACACACACATACAAAAGACTGGATGCATAGATAAATAGGAGATTAAACATTTTTTAATTTTATGTTTTGCTTATTTGTATTTCTTTTTTCAGAATTTTAAAATATTTTCCCAGCTTTATTGAGATATAATAGACATATAACATTGTATAAATTTAAGGTGTACAATGTGATGATCTGATGCACATATATTGCACAGTGATTACCACATTAATGTTAACCCCTTTATCACCTTATGTAATTGCCATTTCTTTTTAGCAGGGAATTTATTTATTTTTTATTTAATTAATTTATTTTTATTACAGATGTTTCTCTTTTTCCCCCCATTGACACCCTCCTCCCATTCCCATCCTCCCACCCCCCGCCCACAGCATTGTTGTCTATGTCCATTGGTTATGCTTATATGCATAAGTTCTTTGGTTTGTCTCTCCCCCCACCCTCCTCTGAAGTTTGTCAGTCTGAACCCTACTTCTATGTCCCTGGGTCTATTTTGTTCATCACCTTATTTTGTTCATTATATTCTATAAATAAGTGAGATCATGTGATACTTGTCTTTCTCTGACTGGCTTATTTCCCTTAGCATAATAGTCTTCAGTTCCCTCCATATCGTCTCAAAGGACAAGAGATCTTTCTTTCTTACAGCTGCATAATATTCCATTGTGTATATGTACCACAGCTTTTTTATCCACTCATCTATTGGTGGACACTTAGCTCATGCAACTCAACAAAAGGAAGACAAAGAATCCAATTAAAAAATGGGCAGAAGACCTAAATAGACACCTCTCCAAACAGGACATACAAATGGCCAAGAGACATATGACAAAATGCTCAATGTCACTAATGATCAGAAAGATGCAAATTAAAATGACTATGAGGTATCACCTCACACCTGCCAGAATGGCTGCCATCAACAAATCATCAAACAAGGGTGTGGAGAAAAGGGGACTCTAGTACACTGCTGGTGGGAATGCAGACTAGTGTAGCCACTATGGAAAACAATATGGTGTTTCCTCAAAAAATTAAAAATTGAACTGCCATTTGACCCAGTGATCCCACTTCTAGCACTATGTCCTAAGAAGCCTGAAACACCAATCAGAAAGAATATACGTACCCCTATGTTCATAGCAGCACTATTTACAATTGCTAAGATCTGGAAACCATTTCTTTTTTATGGTGAGAACATTTAAGATCTATTCTCTTACAACTTTCAAGTATATAATACAATATTGTTTACTATAGTCACCATGCTGTACTAAATTTTCTTAATTTTGTAAAATGAATGTGTTGTTTTTGTATTGGTGAAAAGTAAACATTTTATTATCATTTGTGACTTGTTAATGAACATTATTATTTTTAAAATATTTTTTTTCTTTACTGATTTTAGAAAGAGAGGAAGGGAGGGGCAGAGAGAGAGAGAGATAGAAACACCGATGAGAGAGAACATCTATTGGCTGCCTCCTGCATGCCCCCCACTGGGGATTGGGCCCACAACCTGGGCATGCGCCCTGACCTGGAATCGAACCGGCAACCTCTTCTTGGTGCATGGGTCGATGCTCAACCACTGAGCTGCACCAGTCAGCCATAATGAACATTATTATAGCAAATTTATCTTAGCAGAATATCTGTCAACTTCATTGCAGTAATAGTTTCAATCTTTTACTAAAATTTTCACAAAAACCTTGACTAATGGTTTTGAAATATGAAGGAAATGATGTTTTCCCCCTCTTTTAAAATTTAGATATTTCAGAATTGATATCTTGAAGGGAGTTAGCTACAGATATGTTCCATAACAATTATAAAAAAATCAGCCCATCTGCTGTCCAGACCAAGTGATGCTTTTATTGAGAGAAGTGTAGTACTCAAGGTAATTCCCATATAACACTGAAATCAGCATTAAAGGGTTTTGAATTACAGCTGATGAGTATGCAAGGCTGAAAAGCGACATTAATTTTTTTTTAAAGTTCTAAAAGTCTTTAAATTTCTAAGTTAAGAGCTGCATTAATAGAGATTTATACATTTCTTATTTTTAAACACATGTGAACACATAAAAGAAAAATAGGAAAAAACAATGAGGCTTTACTTTTTTTATACTTTAACAACATTTGGAGAAATAATTACTGTTGAAATGTAAAAAATGCACTTTGGAAAATGTTTTTTTTTTTTTTTTTTTGGTTTATATTGCATACTATTGTGACTATAGGCAAAATAACAATGTAGCACTTTTTTTTCCCCCTGGCCATTATATGTATGTTAAATGCAATTACAAAAGTCAAAGTATAAACATATTTCATTAGTCATTCAAAATAATCCTGTTATTTGTAATTTATTTAGTAGTATTTGAAGTGAAAAATTAGACATTCACATACTTTAGTTTTTGGCTACTTGTTTTATCCCCATCTGAATTAACTGAAACTGTATTTCCAGTAAATATCTTAAGCATGAAGGATAGAACATGGGAAAGTTATTGTGAAAAAACACTTTTGAAAGATTTTTGAACCATCCCATCTTGTCGACTCACAGTCTTTTCTTTAGGGTGTTTGGATCACTAATAGTATTTTTGCTAAGAATAAACCAATGCATTTAGTTAGTTTAGTTGCTCTTCTTATCTTACTTTCAAAAGGCTTTGTTATTAATTATCTTGCCTGTTTTCCTACTATAGGCCATGCAATATTTGGCCAATAAAATTAGTCCCATTGGAAAACAATTACAGAATAGTCATTATCCTTTGAAGATAATTTTGATTAAAAGGTAAATTCAGGCTTCTGAGCATCATACAGGTTATTGCTGTGCAATGAAATTGTTGTTCCTATCAAAATTACTGATTGTTACCAATTTTGTTTGTTTTTAAGGCAAATGCTGTCACTAGGATTAAAAATAAATTTTGTTTATACTTTCAAATAATTGTTTAAAATAGTTTAAAGTAGGATTTCTGAATTATTTATTGTTTTAAATATTTTAGATTAAGAATCCTGAATACTATATCTCCTGTGAAAAGAGGGAAGGCAGACAATTCATATTAGAATGCTTTAAATGCTAATTATCCAGAATGGAATATAGTAAACTGTTTCAAATATCCTTCCACTAGTAATGATAGGATGTCTTTAGATAAATTCACAGAATTTATTTTTATTTTGCTAATTGATTGGTATATTCATCATCCACACATATATTAGTGAAAACTGGATTCTAAATGACTTTCCTTGATAAGCTTTTTGATTAATTCTTCTCACACTGTTTTCCTGGTGACATTTGAACTTCTTTCATTATATAAAACACATCTGGAAAGAGGCATTGTGGAGTAATAATCATGGATGCTAACATGTTGAAGATTGGACCTCTGACACAGTCAAATGTGTTCTGGTTTAAAACAATGACCTTAACTGATGTTGCTTTAAGTGAACCACATTTAGAAGGAATATATAGGCATGTCTGTTTAGCCTGCCTGTCTTGTGCTAGAATTGGTCAAAAGAAAAAAAAGAAATCAAATTGCAAACTGTGTCTTCCTTGTCTAGTAAAGTTGACTGAATTAAATAATATTTTTTCTCCTATCTGCAAATTTTTTTTCCTTTTCTTGTCTGATATGAAAAAATATTGTGATCAGTAAATATTAAAAGAGGATTATCTAAAACATACTTAAAACCATCTATTACTTATAATTTATATTTGTATCATAGGGTTACTGAATTTCTTCTGCAGTGTATTTCTTAAGAGAAGATGCTGATAAGATCTTGTTTAAATGGCTTGCTAATACAAGACGCAGATAGTTTAAAATGAATCCTACATCTTTATAGGATGTTAGAAATGAAGACATTACCTCAAAATGTAGGTAATTATTGCCTCCTCTTTTATCAGTGCTATTTTCTGAGATATTATCATAAGAGAGCACTTTAGTATTAAGCAGGGCTTTCGAGTGGCAATAAATCAGTCCAACTGAGTCATCATTGTCTAAGGCATCTGAACTACTGCAATGTTGTGGATCCTACCGAGAGTGTGAAATCACTTGACCCTTGGCATTAACCTTTGCTGAATGAATAGACACTGCTTTCCACATCGAGGAACAAAGCAGAAGACTATTGATTAAACACCACATTCACTTGATATTAAATACTGGCTGAACTCACTTCTTGCTTCTTATTCCAGAGGGAGAAACTCAGAGAGTTGCTGAGTCTCAGGAGAATGGATGTTTGTAATTCAGAGCAATGTTTTTTTCACAAAGTACGTTTTTTCTCCTTTGATCAATAAGTAGCATCCATGATCAGCCATGAGAATGTATTGTCAATTTTGACCTGTGTATTTTATCACTTAAGGTGAGAGGTCACAGTGCTGTGACTAATATTTCAGTTCTAAGCATGAATTGTTTCCTGACTTCAATATCTGTTTGAAAAAGCAATTTGTTTTATTTTATTTCTTGTTTAGGAATGATTGTTTGGCGATTGATTTTTCTGCATTAGTAAAATACAAGATTTTTCTAAACTTCTTTGGTTTCATTACTGTTTTTGCAGATGTTGAATTTTCTAGAACTTTACATTATTAGAAGACATAATAAAGGGACATTTTAAGATTTATGATATATTTGGGGGGAATGAAAAACATCATAGTTAAATAAATTTCTCAAGTTAGAAAAAAACAAGAGCTTTGGAAGAGACTGTAGCAATATGTATGAGTGTAAAGAGTACAATAAGATATTTTACAAGAAGTCTGACCTACACTATTGACAACAGTTTGACAGCTATTTTTTTGTAGACCTGCTCTATCAAGAAGGAGAACATGTATAATTGACAGATAAATCAATTCAATTCTTGGAACTAGAGGTAAATTAAAAAATGTTAGCTGTAAATGAAAGGATCATTTTTATTTTACATTTAAGTAGTTTTTGTGTATTTCTATAACTGGAATTACTTTATTTTAGGAAGCAACATAAATAACTACAAGGTCTTTCTTCTCTCTCCAAGGTTTCATATTATTTTGGACCCAGGATAGTACATCAGTAAAACTCCTTATAAATTATTGTTTCCATCACTAGAGGTTTTGACTGGCTTGTGTTCAACACCAGGAATTCCAGATCAGCCAGTTGTGAATCTGTCATGGTTGAGCAAAAATCACTCGTTGCCTGAATAATAGAAAATATTTCCTCTAAGGACATAATGGTGTAATTTAATACACGCACAGTCTCACATAGTTTGCACAATTTTTGAAAAGGAGTATTGGAAGAGTGAGGGAAGTTGATAAAGTGAATCATGCTGCTAAACTTAATGGTCAATCCTTTTGATTTGATGTTTTCTATAGGATGTGTAGCCCCTGAAATCTTTCTCTGAAAGCTACTGAAGCTTGGAATATGATGAAAAACATTCTGTTTAAACACTATTTTGGTTATGTATCATATATTCCTTTTTCTTTATTACTAAGGACATTTGTATAGAAGTCATTTTTATTTCACTATTATTTTGAACACTGGTATAGGTACAAGAACCTTGGAATTTACTTTGGCACTTGAGAGTACCTATGGACAATTTATTTGGCTGATATAATATAGTACCAGCTTGTTTTGTGCATTCCAAATAGGATAACATTAATTATCTGCAAATACTAATATTTTTAAGGTTATATTTAATGAAAACATTTAACTAGAACTTGTTGCTCTGGGGTATCAAATAAATTTTTTTTATTCTGTGGTGCATGCTAGTGAATGAGATATTTTTGTGATATTTTAGAAATAAGCATACTAGGTAGAGAAGTGGCTTGTCAAGGTTGCAAGTTCACCTGTGCTGTGAGTACAATCATGCAGCACATACTATAGACTCTTTTATAACTCTTTGGTGACTGTACGTATCTTCCTAATGAAATTATTTTAAAATGAGGTTGTGAAGTATAATAAAGTGTAATTATCATTTTATTGTAACAGTAATATTGGAACTCCATATTCAGAATTGGAAGATGGAAGGAGAGACAGAGGAAGAGGAAGGTGAAGAGGAAGAGTAATAAGAGAAAGAAGAAAGCACTCTTGTCTCATTCCTACAGCTTTCAAAAGAAAAGACAAGTAAGAACCTCACTTGAGTTATATGCAAAAATAGTGTTTATGCTAACAGGAATGAAGAGTTTATAAAATTTTTTTTAATGCTCAAAAAAGTTAGTAGGACTCTTGTTTAAAAGAAAAACAACAACACTTTGAAACCTTACATCATTATTAGACAATAAAATATATGGTCTGTAGAAATAAAAAAGCAAAATGCTGTCTCCACCAATAAAAGCTCTCCCATGGGAAAACTGCATCTATATATCCATATGTAGATATACTTTAATAAAAAAATCTTCTATCTAATATGAATAAATAAAAACTGAAAGGTAAACAATCATATTTAAGATGAAATACCTGGCCTTTGAAAAAACTGAGCAGAGACCAGATAAGTGATTGGGCAAAGATATAAACAAGGCCATGACTGATATACCTTGTACCTTGAAAATCAACTGAGAAAAGCCACAGTACAGGTGTAGGGGAGGAGATGGGTTAGGAATTAGAAGACCCAGACAATGACCTCAGTCCACTCATTGACTCTCAGTCCACTCATTTCTCACTACTTCTATTTAGAAAGATTGAAAACTAAAAACATTTCCCAGACTCCCTTGCGTACATGGTTTTGAATATAAAATTCTGCCAAGCATGATTTAGAGGTCAGAATGAAAAGGAAGCCTCCTTCCAAATTTTGCACAAAGAAGTGTTTTCAGAATTCTAACTTCAAGTTCTATTTTCTAGTCACCAGCTTTATAAGTAGCAAAAACGGGTTCCAGACATTTCTACAACTTTTAAAGAAACTAAAATCACTGAATTAAACTCCATTCTGCTTGAAACCCCTGGAGTGGTTCCTTTTTCCTGTGCTGAACCCTGACCCATTCACAAGTCATGAATTATCGACGAAATATTTGAACCTCGCTGATCACGCATAAGTATAAATAGATATTATTTCATCTGAAAAGAACTATGTCCAGATTTATGGTTTCCAAACACTAAAGAGAAAAAAATAAAAAAATTATATAAATATGTCAAAAGATAGACTGTAAGAAAACAGCAAAGAAATAAAAATTAAAAACAAACAAACATGAAGTACCAAAAAAAAAAAAAAAAAAAAAAAAAAGAGTGAATCGTTCTACTACTTAGAGGAAAAGTCTGGGATGGTTACTCATGAAACTATATTGTTTTTATATTAAAAACAAAAGTCTCTGGGGGGGTTTTGACAAGTTGAGATAGTATAAACTCTAAAAGTATTCTGCCACAGGTAGATTATTTAAAATTGATCTTTTCTGAGGAATGCTTTGACATGGTTCCCATTCATCTGATTAGTCACAAAAACTTCTTTTAAAAAGTTCTGTATAACTGTTCATATCTTCTTTTTAATTTAATTATTTTTTATTGTTGAAAGTATTACAGATGAACAGTTCATATCTTAAAAGAGGACAGTTCCAAAGGTTTTCATAGCCTGAACATAACAGACTCTAGCCTGGTGTAGGAATCTTTTTAGTGATGGTCTTTTGTTTCCCTGAACTGTCAAAAGACTTTGGAATTGACTACACATTGTTAAATCTTTGCTTGGGATCTAGTATATAGTTTATCTGACACAGTAGAGTTTATCTTTCTACATTTGTCATTCCACATAAAAGATATCGACCAGAATTTTTGTGACTCTGACCAGCAGAAAAACTCAGTGACATGCTACTCAAGGCTGAAATGTAGTCAGCGGAAATGGAAACACTTCTTGCCCCTGTGGCAAGAATGACTTCCCTTTAGACGAGATTGGTCAGATTCTTTATGGACCCAAAGGGAGGTACATGTGCTGGGCATTGTGTTTTTGTTTTTCTGACCTACTTGCTCCTTAGAGCTACATCCTAAGACTGTTGTTTGTGCAAAACCTTTCAGAACTCTACATCATTGATCTAGCCCAAATCACACTGATCTTTGGGCTTTTCACTAAACTTTACTTAAGTGAAAACTAACCCTCTCCCTCCTGTTTGGGGTTATGATTGACTGTATGTCTTTTGAATGGTGTAAAAATGTTTGTGAAACTGGAACACTGCTTTAAAATGTCTTTAAAAGAAGGAAAGATAAATATGTCTCCTCAACCACTATAGAGTATGATAAAAAAAAAAAAAAATGACTACACACTGTGTTGTTAATATTGACCTCTAGAGAACCTATTTTAGAACATCTCAACAGCTTGAAACCACTTTTCTCTTTTTCCCCAAATTTGTTAATTTCAAATTTATTTTTTAAAACAAGAATTTTACGAGGGTAAATTTTAAGTCACTAATGTAATTTTCAATTATGCTACATACATATTTATTGAGAATCACTTAAATATTTTAATTTTCTGGATAGCAAACAGATGATACTTTCTCCCTGAGATATAGAACCAGGATAGGCAAGGAAAAAATATAGGAAACAAGGGGCCATGAGGAGATGAAAAACTGCTTAGAAAAAGGAATGACACCAGAAGGTATGGCCATGTGATCTACTGTAGAATGTTACCAGTCCTGTTCTCCATTCTGACCTGCTCTCTAATCACTTAGAATCTGTGGGCTTGATATGAAGTTGAGCTACATATACATTGTATAGGTAATAAGATATAAAAATGCATAATAAAACTGTGTTAATTGTCTTTTATGTGGGCAGAGTTGATTTCAGAGGCTAAGCTTTCATGTTATTTATAATTTCATGACACTAAGTACTTAGTAATATTTATGGTCCTCCATCATTTCTCTTAGTACACACCATGCACATATGTAATTTTTCTACAACTAATAGCTTATTCTTTTATAAACAATGGTAATAGGAATGGGTAATTATCATCTAGTTGCTTAGGACTGTACTTTTGTGTATGCAAGGGCAGACCTCTTGCTCTACCTTTCAAAACAGCATTCCTAAGCATCACAGTGCACTTAGAGCTGCTGAATGGGGGCATGTGTGCTGACCCGGATATTAGCACATCCATCTAGCCAGAAACACTATGAAATACTTTACATTTTTCACATTGCACATCTTTTATGTGAAAACACACATGCACTATGGCAGCTTTAATCAACATTTAAATAATAATTTAAATTATTAACATTTATAATAATAATTTCCTTTCACATTATCATAGTTCTAAAATTAGTAATAATAAAATAGGGTGGTCAAAAAATCAAATATTTTTTAAAATCTTGGTTTCTTTCATAGTTTTCTCTTTCACTTTCCTATAAATGTTGTCATAAAAAATATTGTCTGATTGGGTATAAAAATTATTTAGTTGAGAGGCTGAGTCTCTTCACTATTGTCCCCAGGTGGGTTCAATAAGTAGATTTAAGATTATGCAGGAATCAAAACTGTATCTCTAATACATTGACTGAAAGGAATTTTTTTAAACAACAGGATAATCTGTTATGCAATAATCAACTCTGGCTCTTGTTAAGAGAAAAAGTTATATCTCATAATGCAAGGAATGACATCTAATACCTACAGAAGAATAAAAAAAGAACTTTAGGAACATATCATTTTGATGTCTACTCTGAAAAAAAAAAAGAACCTGATGACTGACTATAGCAAAGAACTGCTGTTCTTCCATTTCTCCAGTGTTCAAGCTACTACATTTTACATTGTTTGATTTCATTTATCTTATGGTTTTATTAAAAGGCTCCTTTTATGATTTTTAGAATAGTCATGATTCTTAAATCCGTTGCCAAATATTATTAAATTAGGCAATAACATTATCTATTTTGAATTAAGTGAGGTAATGTCTTTCCTAATTTATAATATCTATTCTAGAATAGACTTCTGGGATATGTTATTGACATGAATATAAGTAATAAAGAATATGAAACAGTTCCTGGCAAAGAAGTTACCACAAGATATTCAATGTAAAGAAGTATCTGATGCTTATCAACATGTCATAAAGAATTTTAAGTAGAACAAAAGTCTTGGGATTTGTGTGAGAGACAGCCTTTGAGATATGTTTGGGCAATCCATATGTTGGAATGAAATCTTAACCTCACTCTCAAATACCATTCTCCTCCTGTTTGAGTAGCTATTTTATCCACTGAAGAGGACCCTATCGCAGATGTACAATCCTCATCTTAATCGATAATATAATTGCTTTCCATCTCTGTCACTAACTAGGCTGTGACTCCATGTGAGAAAAGAAGAGTAAGTCAGTCACTATATTTAAGTCCCATTCTCAGAAAGTGAATTTTTATATAAACCTCCAGCATTTTGGAAGGAAACTTAAATGTCAAACAACCTAGGCAAAGGAAATACCAAACACTAGACCAATTTTTAATGTGCAGGCATGGCACTGACACTTTTCTTTTTAAAACTGTCATTCTAAACTAGTTTTGTCGAGTCCTGAAGTCATTAAAAAGTCTCAGTCAAGTAAAATGTTTTTATAAGACATTCATTGAAGGAATAATAGCTTACTACCAACAAAAAATAAAACAAGCTATAAATGTATGTGGCTTTAATGGAGTTTATTATCATAAACTACATGTATAGTTTTAAACAAGGTAAGTTGTATTCCTTAAGACAAAAAGAATATTTGTCCAAGGTGAGTTGAGTGTTTATCAGTACTAAGGGAACCTTTGTTAATTATTGTTGATGCTAAACAGCAGTTTTGATGGTGATCATAGCTTGGCCCCAAGGTTTGGTTTGCTTGCATGCAAATTAACCAGTGTTCTTTGGTGCATGGGATGAGAAATGTGACATTGATTTTGGAATTGGGATCAATAGCCTTTAATCCCACAATCCTATGTCTTTCTTTTTGCAAGTGATAACTGGCAGAAGGAACATTTTCTATCTGTAAGAAGGAATATAAAGAAAAGATTTGGAGCTAGATAGAAGTATATCACTAATCAGCCAATTTTGTTATTTCAGTAAAGGCTAGGAAAAAAAGCGGAACATCTCTATTATAAAGGTTTACTACTTGGAGAATAGTGTAAACAGGGCTCTGTATTTTAAATCATTAAAAACAAAACAAAATAAAATAAAAGTTCCCCTTTTTGTTAACTTTATTTTTTTATTTTTTATTGATTTATTTTTGTTACAGATGTTTCTCCTTTTCCCCCCATTGTCGCCCTCCCCCCCTCCCTCCCTGCCCCATCCCCAGTTTTGTTGTCCATGTCCATTGGTTATGAGTACATGCCTACAAGTTCTGTGGTTCATCGCTCCCCTCCCCCACCCCCTCTTCTGGCAATTGTCAGTCTGTACCCTACTTCCACATCTCTGGGACTACCCTGTTCCTCAGACTGTTATGTTTATTATATTCCAGAAATAAGTGAGATCATATGATATTTGTCTTTCTCTGCTTGGCTGGTTTCACTTAGGATAATAGTTTCCAGGTCCTCCCATGTCGTCGCAAAGGATAAGAGATCTTTCTTTCTGACAGCTGCATAGTACTCCATTGTGTATATGTACCACAGCTTTTTTATCCATTCGTCTACTGATGGACACTTGGGCTGTTTCCAGATCTTAGCTATTGTAAATAGCGCTGCTATGAACATGGGGGTACATATATTCTTTCTGTTTGGTGTTTCAGGCTTCTTAGGGTATATTCCTAGGAGTGGGATCACTGGTTCAAATGGTAATTCAATTTTTAATTTTTTGAGGTAACACCATAGTGTTTTCCATAGTGGCTGCACCAGTCTGCATTCCCACCAGCAGTGTACTAGAGTCCCCTTTTCTCCACACCCTCGCCAACACTTGTTGTTTGATGCTTTGTTGATGGCGGCTATTCTGACAGGTGTGAGGTGATACCTCATTGTTGTTTTAATTTGCATCTCTCTGATGATTAGTGATGTTGAGCATTTCTTCATATGTCTCTTGGCCATTTGTATGTCCTGTTTGGAGAGGTGTCTATTTAGTTCCTCTGCCCATTTTTTAATTGGGTTTTTTTGTCTCCCTTTTGTTGAGATGTATGAGCACTCTATATATTTTGGAAATTAATCCCTTATCTGATATATCATTGGCAATGATGCTCTCCCATACAGTGGGTTGCCTTTCCACTTTGATGGTTGTTTCTTTTGCTGTGCAGAAGCTTTTGAGTTTGATGGAGTCCCATGTATTCATTTTTCCTTTGTTTCTGTTGCCTTAGGTGATATATCAGTGAAGATTCTGCTGCGTATGATGTCCGAAATTTTGTTGCCTACATTTTCTTCTAGGATTTTTATGGATTCATGAGTCACATTTAAGTCTTTTATCCATTTTGAGTTTATTCTCGTGTATGGTGTAAGATGATGGTCTAGTTTCATTTTTTTGCATGTAGCTGTCCAATTTTCCCAACACCATTTATTAAAGAGGCTGAGCCCAGTTTTACACTACCAAATGGTATGTCATCATTGCTCCCTGGGTTTCCACCTATAAAAATAGATTATTTAGTTAGGAATGAAATGTTCTAGGATCAAATTATAATATTATACATCTTTCAAAAAGCAGAGTAAAAAAATATGAATGAGAAATTTGATGGAGAACCCTAGATTGCATGTGAAGAATTAGATAACTTACAGGATATATCTATATAGGTCTACCTACAAGAAAAATGAAATTATTCTAGTACTCCATCCTAGAATTTGTACTTTGATTCATTTTAAGGGTCTCTATGTTTAATTATTTTATTTTTCCTATATAATTTATTGCATTTTATGATTTCATTTATATTTTATCTGTATTTTATTTATTTTTAAATTTAAATAATTTTAAAATTTTCAATTACAGTTGACATATAATATTATATTAGTTTCAGGTGTACACTCTAGTGATTAGACATTATATAATTTACTAAGTGATCATCCTGACAAATCTAGTACCCATCTGACAGCATTCATATTTATTAGAATATTATTGACTACATTTCCTATGCTATAGTTTATATCCCCATGACTATTCTGTAACAACCAATTTATACTTCTAATTCCTTCACCTTATCCCCCCATCCTCCTAACCCCCTCCTATCTGGCAACCATCAAAATATTTTCTGTATATGAATCTGTTTCTGTTCTGCTTGTTTATATATATTAGATTTGTTTGTTGATAAATATGTATTTATTGCCAATTTTTTGTTAATATTTGTTTTTTCTTCTTCTTCTTCTTAAAGAGGACCCTTTAACATTTCATGTGATACTGGTTTAGTGGTGAGATGATGAATTTCTTTAGCTTTTCCTTGTCTAAGAAACTCTTTACATGTCCTTTGATTCTAAATGGAAGCTTTGCTTGGGAGAATAATCTTAGTTGTAGGTACTTGCTTGTCAACACTTTGAATATTTCTTGCCACTGCTTTCAGGCCTGAAAAGTTTCTGTTGAGAAATCAACAATCTTATGGGACAATCTTATGGGAGCTCCCTTGTAGGTAACTAACTGCTTTTCTCTTGCTGCTTTTAAGATTATCTGTTTGCCTTTAACCTTTTGCATTTTAATTATGATGTGTCTTAGTGTAATCCTCTTTGGATTCATCTTGTTTGGGACTCTATACTTCCTAGACTTGTATGTCTATTTTCTTCACCAGGTTAGAGAAGTTTTCCATCATTATTTTTTCAAATACGTTTTTAATTTCTTGCTCTCTCCTTTCTCCTTCTGGCACAACCATGATGCAAATGTTGGTATACTTGAAGTTGTCCTAGAGACTCCTTACACTATCTTCATTTTTAAAAATTCTTTTGTCTTTCAGCTGTCCTGATTGGGCACTTTTGCTTTCTTATATTCCATATTGTTGTTTTGATTCTCAGCTTCATCTACTCTACTGTTGATTCCCTGTAAATTATTCTTTTTCTTTTCCTTTATTGATTTTTAGAGACAGAGGAAAGGAAAGGGAGACAGAGATAGAAACATTGATGAGAGAGAACATCGATTGGCTGCTTCCTGCAGGCCCCCCCACTGGGGATTTGGCCCACAACCTGGGCATGTGCTGTGACTGGGAATCGAACCAGCGACCTCTTGGTGCATGGGTTGACGCTCAACCACTGAGTCACACCTGCCGGACCCTGTAAATTATTCTTCATTTTAGTTAGTGTATACTTCATTTAGGACTTTTTTTTTTAATGGTTTCCATGCCCTTTTTTAGTCTGTTGAAGCTCTAAGTTCAACTACTCTTCTCCTAAGTTCATTGAGCATCCTTATAACCAGTGTTTTGAACTCTGCATCTAGTAGATTGTCTCCATTTTGTTTAGTTCTTTTTCTGGAGTTTTGGTCTGTTGTTTTATTTGGGACATGTTTCTTTTTCTCCTCATTTTGGCAGCTTTCCCTGTGCTTTTTTCTATGTATTAGGTAAAGCCGTTACATCTCCCAGGCTTGGTAGAGTTGCCTAATGTAGTAGGTGTCCTGTAGGATCTAGTGGTACAACCTTCCTGATCACCCCAGCTGTGCACTCCAGGTGTGCCTCCCCCACCCCCTTGTGAGCTGTGTACACCCTTCTATTATAGTTGAGCCTTGATTGCTGTTGGCAAGTCAGTGGGAGGGATTTACCCACAGGCCAATTGATTGGCTTGTAGGATAGGCTGTGATCATGTACCACAGTGGAGGATCAGCTGTGTAGGGTCCCACCCCACAGAGCAGGACTTACTTCATCAGGGCTCTGGTGCCTGCTGAGTCCACCCTGTGAGTGTATCACTGAGGAGGTGTTGGGTGGTGCTTTGACATGGACTGAAACTGTCCACCAGGTGTACTGGCTCTGGGGCCTCCTGGAAGGTGCAGGCCAAGGTCAGCTGCCACCTGTGTTCTGCTCGGGGCCACCCAGCATGAACTTCAAAGCAATCTGAAGAGGGCTGCTACTTGTGCTGGGCTTGAAGGTGCACAGAAGAGGCCAAGATGTGAACCACAGCCAGCTGCCACTAGTGCTGGGCCTGGGGCCACTTGGCAAAAGAGGTACAAGACACAGTGAGGCCAGATTTTTTTTAAAAAGAAATTTTAGGAAAGTCTGAAGTATGAGCCAAGAGAGGCCATTTGCAAGGAAAAGCCACTGGAAATAGCTCGGGTGGGCCCAAAAGTTGAGTGGGGTGGGGTCTTAGGAAATCACTATGTTGGGGATAACAATGTGAGCGAGGTTGATGGAGACTCAGATATAGGGCCTGCCTGCTGGCTCAGTGAGAGAAGGCCTCAGAAAAGGAACAGTGGCCTCTGTCAACACTTCTGTCTGGGAGAAACCTGTCCCTCCAGCTCTCATCTTAATTCCAGGCACTTTGGTTCCTCCCCATATGTCCCTGGTACCTTTTGAGATGCTCCCCTAGTGCTGGAACTCAGAGGGAGTGAGCTAAGTAAGTCTGTGATGGGCCCTTTAAGAGGAACTTCCTGGGACTATAGTAGCTCTCTGTCTCATTCAACCATAATCCTCACTGGTTTTCACAGCTAGAAGTGATGGGTACTTCTCTTCTTGGCACTGGAACCCTAGGCTTGGGAACCTGGGGTGAGGTTGGGACCCCTCACTTATCAGGGGGAACCTCTGCAGCTGATAAATCCCTTCTGGCTTTTATGTGCCACACATGGATGTGGGACTAGCCCATTCTGTGTCTCCATCCCTCCTACCAGTCTCGATTTGGCTTCTTCTTCATTTTATTTTTATTTTTGTCTGTGTCTTCTTTAAATCCCTTGTTGTAGGACTTCCATTCAGCTAAATTTTAGATATTTCTGAATGATGGCTGTTCTGTAGTTTAGTTGTAATTTTGATGTGGTTGTGGGAGGAGGCGAATACCTCATTTACCTTGCTGCCGTCTTGACTGAAGCTATGTCTTATCTTTAGAACAAACTTTTTTCTTCTCTTGGGAATGTATCACTGGCTATTAATGAAACATCCTGATTCATTACAGATATCTTTTTTTAAAAAAACTCATCTTTATTGTTGAATGTATTACAGATGTCCCCCCCCTTTTTCTCCATTGACCACCTCCTCCCCAATCCCACCCTGCTCCTGCCTTCCCCACACTATTGTCAGTGTCCATTGGTTATGCATATATGCATAGAAGTTCTTTGGTTTATTTCATCCCACCCTCCCTCTCCCCTTCCCTTTGAGGTTCAT
Organism: Tadarida brasiliensis; assembly: GCA_030848825.1. NCBI lineage: Eukaryota > Metazoa > Chordata > Mammalia > Chiroptera > Molossidae > Tadarida > Tadarida brasiliensis. The sequence goes on from CM061258.1 coordinate 61,393,380, forward strand.
CAGTATAACAACCAATTTGTTCTTCTTAATTCCTTCATGTTTTTCACCCATCCCTCCAGCCCCCGCCCATCTGGCAAGCAACAAACAGTTCTCTGTATCTATGAGTCTGTTTCTGTTCTGCTTGCTCATTTTGTTTGTAGATTCAATTGTTGATAGATATATATTAATTGCCATTTTATTCATATTTTTGTTCTTCTCCTTCAAGATTTCATATAATACTGTTTGGTGGTGATGAACTTCTTTAGCTTTTTCTTTCCATCTATTCTAAATGATAGCTTTTGAAGATAGAGTAATCTTGGTTGTAAGTCATTGCTTTAAATCACCTTGAATATCTCTGGCCACTCCTTTCTGGCCTGCAAAGTTTCTTTTGAGAAATCAGCTGACAGTCTTATGGGAGCTCCTTTGTAGGTAACAAACTGCTTTTCTCTTGCTGCTTTTAAGATTCTCTCTTTGTCTTTAACCTTTGGCATTTTGATGATGATGTGTCTTACTGTGGGCGTCTTTGGGTTCATCTTATTTGGGACTCTCTGTGCTTCCTGGACTCTCTGTGCTTCCTTGTATGTCTGTTTCCTTCACCAAGTTAGGGAAGTTTTCTGTCATTATTTTTTCAAATAGGTTTTCAATTTCTTGTTCTCTCTTTTCTCCTTCTGGCGCCCCTATGATGTGAATGTTGGCACTCCTGAAGTTGTCCCAGAGGCTCCTTACACTATCCACCCCTAGTGTGGACTATACACCCTTCTGGTCTAATTGAGTCTTAATTGCTGTTCGCATGTCAATGGGAGGGATTTACATAGGCTGATCAGCTGCCAGGACTGGCTGTGCCCACTGACCACTGGCCTCTGACTACCTTGGAGGATCAGCTGTGTAGGGGCCCACCACACAGAGCAAGACTTACTTCATCAGGGCTCTGGTACCCACTGAGTCCACTCATTGAGTGTGTTACTTGTGGAGGTGGTTGGGTGGTGGTGCTTCAATGTGGTCTGAAGCTGTCCACTGGGTATGCTGGCTCTGGGGCAAGGTGAGCCACTGCCTGTGTTTTATCCAGGGCCACCCAGGATAAACTACAAAGTGATCTGACGATGGCTGCTTCTTGTGCTGGGCTTGGAGGTGCCCAGGAAAAGCCAAGATGTGAACTAAGTCTGGCTGCTTCTAGTGCCAGGCCTGGGGCCACTTAACGAGAGTTATGGGGCTGGCTGAGACCAGATGCAGCTTGTTGGAGAGATTTTAGGAAACTCTGAAGCAGGATCCAAAACAGGCCAATCCTATGGTAAAGCCTTTGGAAACAGCTTGGGTGGGCCTGAAAATTGGGTGGGGCAGGTCCTCAGGGAATCATGAGGATGGGGTAAACAGTATGAGCCTGGTTACTGGAGTCCCAGATATGGCTCCTGTCTGCTGCCCCAGGGAAGAGCTCAAGAAAAGAACTAAGGCCTCCACCAGCATGTCTGTCTTAGAGAAAGCTGCCTCTACAGCCCTTGTCCGTCCTGAGGCCAAACAGTTCAGTTCTTCCCTGTATGTCTCTGGTGCCTTTCAAGCTGCCCCCTCTCCGAATTTAGAGGGAGCAGGTCCGAGTAAGTCCATGCGCCGGCCCTTTAAGAGGAGCTGCCTGGGGCTCTAGTAGCTGCAGCTTCCCTCAGCCTCAGTTCCTGCTGTTTTATTTACAGCCCGAAGTTATGGGGACTTCTCTTCCTGGCACTGGAACCCTGAGCTGGGTGCCTGGTGTGGGACGGGGACCCCTCACTTCTTAGGGAGGACCTTCACAGCCAAGGTGTCCCTCCTGATTTTTATCCGCTACATGTGGGTACAGGACCAGCCTGTCCGCCCCTCCTACCAGTCTGGATGTGGCTGCTTCTTTAATTTTGTAGTTGTAGGTCTTCCATTCAGCTCGATTTCAGGTGGTTCTGAATGATGGTTGTGCTGTAGTTTAGGTGTAATTTTGATGTGGTTGTGAGAGGAGGCAATGCTGCATTTACTTATGCTGCCATCTTGACCAGAAGTCCATTATCAATATCTTAAAACAAACTTTCATAAGTAATTTCATTTATGTATTACAGTGTACTATAATGGAAGTCTTTTGACAAAAACTCTAGTACTTCATAATTAACTTATGTCTTCAGTATAGTAAAAGATATGCATTAATATGGGAATCTGTGATTTAGCTGCAGGTTGATTAAATAGATCTACATTTTAAGGAACAAATGTATGTAAAAACTATGCCAAAGCACTTAATGGGCATTATATCATTAGTCTTTATAATAACCCGGAGAGGAAAGTACTACACCCAAACTCTTCACTCCATTTGCAGAAGAATAAACGGAGGTTGTAGCTCAAAGATGTTAAGTAACTTTTCTGAGACCACAAAGCTAGTAAGTGACAAACCCAAGATATAATTCCAAAATAATTTTATTAGTTAAATTATACTGCCTTCCTTTCACTTTTTATGATTAATATGAATATTTGTTTAATAAAGAGTTTATGCTTTATGTTTGTGTTTTCTAATTCTGTGTATAGTAGAGAAAATGTTACTGGGAAATAGAATGTTGAAGACTTTTTTCTATTTTATGGTTTGGACCATGTTTGCTTACTTAGTCCTTTGGTCATAAATCATAGTTTGCTTACTTTTTCTTAATTTATTTGAGTCTGTATCTTATTGCAGAGAAAAGCTAAATGAATAATCATTAGCAACTTTTTGATAATATGCTTCTATAAAATAGGAGAAAATTCATTGTACAATACTAATATATTAATATTAATTTGAAATTTATTTTGATTTTCTTTAAAAAAAAACTAAAAAATGAATTTTTAGTATAAATGGTGCACCAGTGAACAAATTTGGTTTGAGTGATGATATTATATGTTTTCAGGATAAAGATAGAAAAAGGAATGACTCTACAGTGAACACCATTACTTTTATACCTGAGCATAGTTGCTTAGACCTGGTTTATCTTCTTGTCTTTGCCCTTAAGATATATTTTCTAGGTATTCATTTTTTTTAAATGTGTTTTTATTTATTTCAAAGAGAGGAAGGGAGAGGGAGAGAGAGATAGAAACATCGGAGAGACACATCTATTAGCTACCTCCTGCCGACCCCCTACTGGGGATCAAGCCCACAACATGGGCATGTACCTTGACCAAAAATTGAACCAGTCACCTTCTGGTGCATGGGATGATGTTCAACCATCTGAGCTACACCAGCTGGGCTAGGTATTCATTTTTTTAAATAAAAAAGTCTTTATTAAAAAAATTTTACCATTGAAATAAACAAGCAACATACCATAATGCTGATTTATTATTTCGCTAAGAGAAAAGCATTACTTATATCAATTAATTAACTAATTAATTAAACAATGAAGCAGTTACTACTATGTGTTAGGCACTGACCTGGCACTGGGAATAGAAATGAACAAAATAAATAAAAAATCCCCCTCTTAGAAACTAAGAAAACATTACCATTTACCATTGCAACAACAACAACAACAAAAATACCTAGGAATAAACTTAACCAAGGAGGTGAAGGACCTGTTCTCAGAGAACTACAGAACATTGAAAACACAAATAGAGGAAAATATGAAAAAGGGGAAATATATACTATGTTCAAGGATTGGAAAAATCAACACGTTTAAAATGTCCATACTACCAAAGCAGTCTACAGATTCAAAGCAATCCCTATTAAAGTACCAACGGCATATTTCACAGATCTAGAAGAAATACTCCAAAAGTTTATATGGAACCATAAAAGACCCTAAATAGCCACAGCAATCTTGAAAAAGAAGAACAAAGTGGGAAGGATCACAATACCAGAAATCAAGTTATACTACAAAGCCATTGTAATCAAAACAGCCTGGTACTGGCACAAGAACAGGCGTATAGACCAATGGAACAGAACAGAGAACCCAGATATCAACCCAAGACAGTATGCACAATTAACATTTGACAAAGGAGGCATGAGCATACAATGGAGAAAAGACAGTCTCTTCAATAAATGGTGTTGGGAAAGTTGGAAAGCTATGTGCAAAAAAATAAAAAAAGAAAAAAAAAAGAAAAAGAAAAAGAAAGAAAGAAACAAGACTGCCAACTTACACCACATACAAGAATAAACTCAAAATGGATAAAAGACTTAAATGTAACCCATGAAACCATAAAAATCCTAGAAGAAAATGTAGGCAGAAAAATCTCAGACATCATACGTAGTGGAATTTTCATTGATACATCACCTAGGGCAAGAGAAACAAAGGACAAATTAATAAATGAAACTACATCAAACTAAAAGGCTTTTGCACAGCAAAAGAAACCAGCATTAAAATGAAAAGGAAACCTACTCTCTGGGAGAACATATTTGCCAATTATACATTGGATAAGGGGTTAATATCCAAAATATATAAAGTGCTCATACAACTCAACAAAAGGAAGACAATCTAGTTAAAAAAAAAAAGAGCAGAGGACCTGAATAGACACCTCTCCAAACAGGACATTCAAATGGCCAGGAGACATATGAAAAAATGCTCAACATCTCTAATCATTAGAGAGATGCAAATTAAAATGATTATGAAATATCACCTCACACCTGCCAGAATGGCTGCCATCAACAAATCATCAAACAACAAGTGCTGGCAAGGATATGGAGAAAAGGGTACTCTAGCACACTGCTGGTGGGAATGTAGACTGGTGCAGCCACTGTGGAAAACAATATGGTGTTTCCTCAAAATATTAAAAATGGAATTGCCATTTGACCCAGTGACCCTACTTCTTGGAATATATCTTAAGAAGCCTGAAACACCAATCAGGAAGAATATATGTACCCCTATGTTCATAGTAGTGCTATTTACAATAGCTAAGATCTGGAAACATCCTAAATGTGTCCATCAGTAGATGAATGGATAAAAAAAAGCTGTGGTACATATACACAATGGAACACTATGCAGTTGTAAGAAAGAGAGAGCTCTTATCCTTTGAGACGACATGGAGGGACCTAGAGAGTATTATGCTAAGCAAAATAAGCTAATCACAGAAAGTCAAATACCACATGATCTCACTTATTTGTGGAATATAATGAACAAAATAAGCTGATGAATAAAATAGACCCAGAGACATAGAAAGGAGCAGGGTTCAGACTGACAAATCTCAGAGGCGGAGGACTAGGGGGAGGGATGAGATAAACCAAAGAACTTATATGCATGTATGTGTAGCCAATGGACATAGACAACAATGCTGGGGCAGGGGGGATCGGGAGGAGGGTGTCTAGGGGGGGAAAAGGACAAACATCTGTAACAGAAATAAATTAATAAAAAATTGCAACAACAAAAAAAGCTGTGGTACATTTACACAATGGAATACTATGAAGCTGTATGAAAGAAAGATCTCTTATCCTTCGAGATGACTTGGAGGGACCTGGAGAATATTATGCTAAGTGGAATAAGCCAGTCAGAGAAAGACAAATACCACATGATGTCACCCATTTATGGAATATAATGAACAAAATAAGCTGTCGACCAAGAGAGGCCCAGAGTCATGGAAGTAGGGAACAGACTAACAAAACTTAGAGGGAGGGGGTGTTTTTTTAGTAGTGTAAATAATTTATTTGCTCATATGCCATGAAAAGACCAGAAAAGTAACATGCATTGCTTTTATAAAACACTTCTATATATTGCTAAGAAGCAGTTCCATTAATAGACAGAAAAGAACATGCCAACATTATTGTCTACTTATAGATTAATAAATAGCAATTATTTTAACATGCTCATCAGCATTGAGCTTTGGGAAACAGCTGCTTTTGATAAAGAACCAACAATTTGTATTTTGTATCTCATGGTTGAATTGAGGGGTGGGAAGAGATAAACCAAAGAACTTATATGCATTATGCACAACCAACGGACACAGACATTAGGTTGGGGAAAGCAGGAGGGGGGTAGGAGTAGGAAAGGGGATCAATGGGGGAAAAAAAGGAGAAACATCTGTAATACTTTCAACAATAAAAAATGTATATTTAAAAAAAAGTCCCCCTCTCAAGGAATTTATATGGTAATAAACAAGATTGTAAAATACATGGTATGACACATAATAATGAGTGTTAAGAAAATAGTAACGAAAAAGGGTAGATGGCATATTGGGGATGGTCAGGTTAGATATGGTAGCCAAGGAGAGCCTAAATGAGATGATGTCATTTGAGTAAAGACTGAAAAGAGGTAAGGTAGCAAATCACACAATATTATTTTTAAAACTATTTGTCCTAAAAAATATTTTAGAAGTTAATATAGGTAGTTTGTTGTTTACTTGGCATTGTGTAACTATTATACTGACATTATTGTTTATGTCTTGCTATCTGCTTAATATTAATAATTTTTAAACTATATTCTGTATGTCTCTCTGTGTGTGTATGTGTTCTTTAGGCTCCTCTGTCCTTTTTTGATGCCTGGAGAATTTAGAGGCATTTTGTTAAGTCTTTTGAGAAGAGTAGTATCCTTGTAATTCAACTTCTTGGCTGCAGAATATTGAGAGACAGAATCTGGACTGCAGTTTTACTTTCCTGTTAAGGAAATGCGTAATGCCAGAAGACTAGGGCATTCTCATTTTCTCTGAAGGAGATAGTCCCTAAATCTCATCTCGTTATTGCATCCAACTCTAAGTGTAGAGTTTCTAGGTTATGGACAATTCTCCTCATTGGTCAAGATGTGATTTCCCTTGACTAAGCTATCTAAAACCAAAACTTACTTGTCTACATGCCCAATACACAGTGGTGGAGAGAAATCAGATTTACAACTTGGTTGAAAATACTTTATTTAAAGCATGGTGCTATATGTGTGTATGTCTTTTAATATGTATCCTGTGAATAATTGGCTAACATTTGAAGTACTTTAGTTGGCAATGCATTCACTAGAACTCACCCTGCAGCTATGATAAACCCTTTAATTATCTTTATCTCACCACCAACAAAGGAATTATGAAGATAATTTATTTTAGAAATGATTATTCACTCATGAAATAAGTTATGTTTAAGATATGTGAACTGTCTAGAAATGTTATACACTCACCTCTGCCTTTGCACGAGCAGGATCTAACACTCTAGTGACTTAAGTAGCCTTTCTTTTCTATTTGTTTCTAATTCCCTTGGAATGACACTCTACGCCTGGGATTATGTATGGCTCCGTGTTTAGACACATATGGAGGGGCTCATTGACTTAACCCAAAAGTATAGCTGAATCCTGCTGCTAGAATGTCTGTTCATTCGTCTACAATGGATCCTTCCATGCATGGTGTGGTGAGAGCACCCAAAAGGCACAGGAACTGAAACTTTATTGCATTCATAGAAAAGGCTGTATAATAATGCACACAATAAAACACATGCATGGCAAAATTTGTTCTGTCTTGCAAGGCTGAAGGAGGTGAACATTTAGCTTTCATTAACCTATAACCACTGGAGGCCAAAGATACTTATGAGAAAATAATCAAAGGATGAGGTTAGTTTACAATTACTACAGTGAAAAGGTCCATTTGGAAAGGGGAGAAAGGGAATACATGGCAGTTCCGTGGTTGTAGCCATAACTGAATCTCATTGGAAGGAACAGTGGGACTTCCTGTCCTAGCAGCTCCTAGGTCCTGCTTTCTTTCTTCAAAGAGCTTCCATGCCCAGCATCATGGTGGCCACATCTGCTCTTGGCCTTGGTAGTTGTACACTTTCCCCTCCACCTTCCTATGGTGCAGACCTGGAGGCGTCTGGGATTCCTTTGCAGAGTGTGTGGTTATAAGCCGTTCTCTGCCAGCTTGTTTGTTTAGTAATTCAGTTTCCTACAGACATTAGTAAGAATTCAGTCTGTTTCTACCTCTGAAGAAACACAACTAAAGATCTTTCCTACATGCAGCCTTAAACTTGATAATTTTGGCTTTTGGGGCTTAGACTCTATGCTGTGACCTTCTTTTCCCTTTATTTAAGAGCTACAACTTTGAATCCAGTTAAAACAATAGGGTGCTCTGGCAGGACCGTTACCTAATTTTTGCTGAGATGGGCATGTTCCTTTGTTAAGCAAAACACTCTTAAGGGAATGCGCTTCTTGACAAATTATAGGATATAATTTTATCTATTTCGAAGCCTACCATTTTTTGAGCAATCTTTTTATTTTAGAACAGTTTTAGATTTCTGGAGAGTTTATGAAGATGGTACAAAGAATTCCATATACTTGGTACTCAGGATTTCCTATTATTAATGGCTTACATTAGCACAATGTATTTGTTATAATTAATGAGCTAATATTAATACATTATTATTAATTAAAATGCACACTTTATTCAGAGTTCCTTTTTCTCTTCCAGGATTTCACCCAGGACACTATAATATACTGTTTAGTCCTCACATCGCCTTAGGCTCCTCTTGGCTATGACAGTTTCTCAGAATCCTAGACTTTGACAGCTTTGAGGAGTGCTGGTTAGGTATTTTGTAGAATGTCCCCAACTGAGAATTGTCTGATGTTTTCTTCATGATCAGCCTGGTGTTATGCATGTTGGGGAGGCAGATCAAATAAGTAAAGTATCACTTCATCATGTAATATTACAGGACATACTATCAACATGAGTTGTTATTGTTGAAATTAACCTCAGTCACCTGGCTAAGGTGGTATTAGAATTCTCCACAGTGAAGTGACTGTTTTTTCCTCTTACTGTATCTTTTAGAAAGAATTTACTGTGTATAGATCTCACTTAAGGAGTGGGGAGTTATGCTCCACCTTTTTGAGGGTAAAGTGTCTACATAATTTGTTTGGATTTCTTCTGCATTGGAGATTCGTCTCTTCTCTCCTATTTACTTTTTTATTGAATAATTTATTTCTATCAGCATATTTTATACTTTGTATTATAATCCAATATTTATTTATTTATTTATTTATTTATTTATTTATTTATTTATTTATTTATTTATTGTGGTGCTCAAATTGTTCCAGTTTGGTTATTGGAAGCTCGAGGCTTATTTTGTATATTTCTTGCGCGATCCGAGAAATAGCCATTTCTCCAAGGAGTACTGGTTCCTTTTGTTGACGGGATAATATTGGTAACCAAGATCTGGGTACTAGCTATGCTCCTTATTAATGAGGTCTTTTTGCTTCTCGGTTCTCCTAGTTGACAAAGCAAAGAAATACATGTATGTTTATGAACCATAAATGTACATATCAATTAATATTTGTACATGTAGCCATCTGTATCTGTATTTAGCTAAATATGAGTTTATACTGATGTTAACAATTCCATTACTTCATGGTTCATTTTCGTCTTTCCCCTTGTTTACCTGTTACCTCGCACTACTATTGTGAGAAGCCTAGCTTTTCCATCTACCTTTTATTTACTTAATTGTTCAATTCCAGTATACATGTATTGAGATATCAGAATTGTAAACACATACCACCTTGGGAAAGAACTTATCAGCTAGAGTCCAGTGCTTATGTATAGTTTCTTTTATCTTTAGTCTTATAGATGCTACTCATTCCCCAAATGAGGTTGTATATGTTTGTAATACAGTTAGATCTTTTTGTTTATTCTGCATTTCATCCCTTAAATAATTAAAAAACTTGCATATATTAGGCTTTGTTCTTTGTGTTATATATTCCTTGAGTTTTGATAAATACACAGATGGGCAAAAGTAGATTTACAGTTGTGAGTATGTAAAACAGTTTATTCTTATATTATTATTATTTAAATTATTGTATTATTTTCCATAAGTACAACTGTAAAACTACTTTTGCCCCACCCTGTATAGTGTCACGCACCCACCATTACGTTATCCGATAAGAGTCACTGTTCTAAAAAATCCCCTGTGATTCACCTATTTATCCCTCCTCACCTCAAACTCTGAAATTGCTGCTATTTTTTTACCAACCCTGCAGTTTTGCTATTCAAGAATTTCATATAATTGGAGTCAGATTGGCTTCTTTCATTTAGCAATATTTTTTTCTAAAATATGTTTTTATTGATTTTTTTAGAGAGGGAGGAATGGAGAGAAAGAGAGAAACATCAATGTTAGAGAGAAAACATCTATCAGCTGCCTCCTCCATGCCCACTACTGGGGATCAGCCTGCAACCCTGGGCATGTGCCCTGATGGTCATAGAACCCAGTGACCTCTTGGTGCATGGGACGATGCTCAACCAGCTGAGCCACACTGGCCAGGGCTAACAATATGTGTTTAAGATCCAACTAAGATCCATCTTTTTGTGGCTTGATAGCTCATTTCTTTTTATCACTAAATTATATTCCATTGCATTTATGAACCACAATTTGTTTATGTATCCACCTATTGAAGTTTATCTTTGTTTTTTACTGTTTTTGGCAACTATAAATAAAGCTGCTGCCCTGACCAGCAAGGCTCAGTAGGTTGGAACATCGTCCCATGCACAGGAAGGTTGTGTGTTTGATCCCCAGTCAGGGCACATATGGAAGGCAACTGATCAATGTATCTCTCTCTGTCTGTCTGTCTCCCTTTCTCCCTCTCTGGAATTAAATAAAATAAAAAAAAATTAAAAAAAACTGCTATCAAGGTTTGTGTGCAGGTTTTTGTGTAGACATATGTTTTCAGATTATTTGGGTAAATACTTAAGATCATGATTGCTATATTGTATGGTAGGACTATATTTAGCTTTGCAAGAAACTGCTAACCTGTCTTCCAGAGTGGCTTTACCATTATACATTCTCACCAGCCATGAATTAGAGTACCTGTTGCTCCTCACTAGCCATTAGTATTGTCAGATTTATTTTTATTTTAGGCATTCCTATAAGTGTGTAATGGTATCTCATTATTTTAATTTGCAATGCTCTAATGACAAATGATGTTGAGCATCTTTTAATATGTTTATTTGTCATTTGTTGAGATGTGTGTCTGTTTCATTCTTGTGCTCTTTTTAAATAGGGTTGTTCGTTTCCTTGTTTTAAGAGATCTTTTTGTATTTTGATTTCAAATACTTTATCAGATGTATGTTTTAAAAAGATTCTCTCCTAGTTTTTTTGCTTGTCTATTTATTCTCTTAATGTCTTTGGCAGAGCAGAAGTTTTGAATTTTAAAAAAATCAAACATTTTTTTCTTTCATGGATTATGTTTTGCTCTTATATCTAAAAACCCATTATGAAATGAAATTACATGTATTTTCTCCTATGTTGTAGACATTTTATAATTTGAATTTAAATTTAACTCTGTGGCTATTTTGAATTAATTTTTGTGAAAGGTGTAAAATCTGTGTCTATGTTTGTTGCTTATTTATTTATTTATTTATTTATTGATTGATTGTATTTGAATTTTCAATTTTTTTGGCACCATTTGTTGAAAAGATTATCCTTCCTCCACTGAATTACATTTGTTTCTTTGTCAAAGATTAGTTGACTTTATTAACTGTCTTTTTCTAGATTCTTTATTCTGTTTTATAGATTTATGTACCTATTTTTTGTTAGTACCATATGTCTGGATCATCATAGCTTTAGTAAGTCTGTAAATTGATAGAGTGAGTTTTTTATCTTCACAATTCTTAAGTATTGTGTTGATTAATATAGGTCTCTTGTTTTCCATATAAACTTTAGAGTCAGTTTGTAGATATCCACACAATAACTTGCTGGAATTTTGCTTGGGATTGTGTTGAGCCTTGTCTTTCTATCCATGAAC